>LPNX010973146.1:491411-556199 GCA_001517045.1 Pseudotsuga menziesii
ATGGTAGAGCTTGAGTGGTATAAAGATCTTTGTGAGAAGAACGGTGGCATTGGATATTATGATACCTTCAAGAACCTAGATCTGAAGGATATCCGTGCTGATTGGCATAGGTTAAATCTTGGGACGTTTTGGGATGACATTATTGAAAAGTGGGAGAATCATTAGTTGCCAAGTGATTTCCAATCCCAAAATAAGTGGATAAATGCTAACAACACATATAGAAGATTTGTAGAGCCTCTGGATATTGCATATTATTATCGCACCAACAGTAAGGGTAATTATCTTTTAGATGGAATACCTAATCGTTATAAAGTTCTTCAGAAATGGATGGAAGAGAAAGAAAAAACTCACAGTTCAAGATCTCAAAGGCCCCGCACAAAGCCTGCATCCCTCACTCTGGACTCATGTTTTTGGGTATATGTAGAAGAGGCATGGAAAGACCTAGAAAATCTGACACAAGGCCAACAGCAGAGCCTAACAAATCTTGAGATTTTTGAAAAGTATGTGAGAGATATGGAAAACACTAAGAGCATTTCTTCAGATGTTTTCATAGAAGGAAGCAGGTTCATGATGTGGTGCGAAGAATGGAAAGAATATAAGAAAAACAATCCCTGAATGGAGCTCTCCTTTTACGTAAAAAGTTGGAAACCCTGAATTTATTGGAGTGAAAAAGCTGTTTTCTGATAAAATGTTCCAGAAAATGTTGCTTGTTTAGTTTTTGAGATGCAATTTATGTTTCTAATTTTAAGGAAAAGTATCATTTTCCAAGTAGGTTACTTCTTTGAAGAAGAGCACCTTCTTTCAAGTATGCCGTTTGTTTTGATTCTAAGCTGTAATTTCTTTGATGGTAAAACTTACTTTGTTCTTTGAAGAAAAGCACCTTTTTTCAAGTATGTCATTTGTTTTGATTCTGAGCTGTAATTTTTTTTATGGCAAAACTTACTTTGTTGAGATCTTCCAAAGTAAGGGAAAGTATGCAGTTTGTTTTGATTCCGGGCTGTAATTTCTTTGATGGTAAAACTTACTTTGTTGAGATCTTCCAAAGGAATGGATTTATGATAAATTGGACCTTTTTTATTTGTAATATAAGTTTTTAATGAATATGTCTTATGTTGACCATTTTAGATAGTCCTCTGAAGCATCCAACACACTTTTTTCCATTAACTTTCTTGTCATGGAAACCCAATATGATGGATTACAATTCATTTATCTTTGATTGGATATGCTCTATCTCAACTCAATAAAATTTGATGAGAAAATGGCCACACTTTACCTTCCAAATGTAAAGTTAGATAGCAACACAGAGGTGATCCTCAGAAATTTGGTGGCATTTGAAGCTTCGGTTGCGCCAGGTGCGATGGTTTTTACACGATATACCGATTTAATGAACGGAATGACCGACGCCAAAGAGGATGTGAAATTGTTGAGACAAAGTGGAATTATTTGCAACCACCTAGAAAACCATGGAGAGGTTGCTAGCCTGTGGAATAGCATGGGTAAGTGCATTAAGCTCACAAAGGTTCGATATCTTGACAATGTTATAAAGGATTTGAACGGATACTATAATAGAAAATGGAATGTTGCCGTGGTGGAATTTGTGAATGAACATATATTCAGGTCGTGGCAATTCCTATCTCTGATAGCTGCAACAATACTTTTGGCCTTCACTTGCTTGCAAGCTTCTGCTCTTTGTATGATTGTAAGAAGTGGGTAGGAAATCTGCAAAACTAAAGGTACGCGCTAGAACATTGTCGTTGGTACAAGTATGCTTATCACACTGAAACCTGCACAGCAATCCAGTCCATCTCTTCCAACTAGCTCAATGCCTTGTTGCGGTTATGACACATCAACACATCAAGATGTCTGTCTAAAAGAACTAGCTAAATGCTTTGTTGTTGTTATGACACATCAAGATGTCTGTCTATAGTTTTAAAAATTAAAAATTATATTTTATTTCAAATTGATGGAATTTATGTTACATCGTATATATATGTGCACCAACGCATTTCTCACCAAGAAATTTACCAGACAGGTTTTTAATTGATTTATTTGTAACTATATTTTATTTTATAAATATGATATTATTCATATAATATCATATTTTTCTCCAGTGCGTGAGAGCGATCATGGCACGTTTTGAGAACAGATAACACCTTCATGTGAAGAGATGGAGCAGCTGTGACGGTGGGAGCTTCTGTGAAGATATGCCATTGCGTGTTGGAGCGCTTTAGATCTGGTGTTATATTTTGAGCATGAAATAAGTCGGCAGCGGTTTCTCCATGTGGAGCGTATGAGTAGGTATTTTGATCTAGGGTTGTCGGTGGTGAATGCTCCCCTTAAGATAATAATGTCCTAGGGATATATGAAGATTAGGCCCGGGATTAGAGAAAATGTGATGCCTACTGGACACTCCCTACCGAGCACTTATAATAAGCCAACGCAGCGTCTAAGATAAGGACCATTATGCGATACAACGGGGCATTAGAAGATCAATGATCCCAGGTCAACCCCAAGCGTTGCTTTCTTTCGAATAGGCAGGGATGCTGGTCTAGGTGCTACGACGACTGTTTAAACTATGGTGGTGCTTCAATGGCAACTAGATCGATTGGTGAAAATGAAACTATAACGCAGATTCTCTGTGACTTCATCCTAATTTAGTATTTGGCGGGATTATCAATAGGGTTAAGAGAAATCCTTATTGCTTTGCCCTATTGCCTTGATAGATAGGCTTAGATCGAGCTATTGCAAGCCCTGATTTATGCGATTCATTCTGGGCGGTACCGATGAACTCGTGAATTTACAAACCTCAGTGCATCCACCAATAAAGGCTGTATTGGTAAAGTGCCCTTAGAACCCATATTTTTACTAATGGTATCTAGGATTCCCGTTTATTCATTCTGTATGTTGCACTTAGATATGCGTATATCAGCGACATTCTAGCCCCATTTAATTGAGAACACTTGTGTACAGTCTTTGGTTTATTTGAGTTTCTGGGTTGTTATATGAATACATAACAAACGAATAGAATGTACATAAACATATAAAGTGAATTGGTAGTGATTAGGTTGATAGTCCAAACCGGAAAAAGAAAAAACTTCCTCAGATCAAACGAGGATACAATTAACACTACCAAATTTTATTTGACAACTAAGATTGATGTAACTCTGTCCATAAGGAGCGTGGAAAGTTGCATAAGTTGATTAATTGGAAAGTTGAATGGCTTGACCCTTTCTAGTATAATCGAACTCAATTATTGGTTTATCTAGAAAATCTGCAGTAAAAGATCCATAGTTTCCATAGTAGTAGGACTGCAGTATAGCAGTATGTGGCCGTATGAAGGATATGTTATTAAATGTAGCTTGAAGCCTTTGGCCTTGGAATCCATTGCAGAGCTACCTGGGCAACGTTGTAGAGCCAATCCTACAGTGAGGAAGAGATCTCTGTCTACAGTTTGTGGGACCTTGGCATTTGCTAAGCTTCAGAGACTTGTGGAGAAATCATCTGCAGTCTTAGAATCATTGAAAATAGGAAGGAATGGAATGATGGGCTCTTCATATGATAGAGCTGAATTGTCTTAGTATTCAAGTATAGCTGTTGCAGTAGTGTTATCAAAGGGAACTCCTGATGCTGAGAAGTATGCCTATGCTAAGATAAAGTATCTGCCCTGCGGTTGATCTGCTGTTAGCATTACATCAGTTGTTTTTCCAGGAGAAAGTAAGATGATGTCTGTTTTATGAGAAAATTTCAAGTTTTTTTAAAGGAGAATGGGATTCTAGTTTTGTTGGGTAGATACTATTTGTTGCGATTAATATATATAGTGGGAATTTCACTGGATGGAATGGACACATGCAGTTAATAACAATGAATATATGAAAGAGTATCGTCTAATATTGGGAAGAGATTTTGAAGTTTTTGTATAGTGTGAATCTCGAGATTCATTAAAGAAGTGACCTGCCCAACTTCGATGGATGCACTTTTGTATTTGTGAGGGTTAAGAAGATTCTTGAAATCTTGCCTTTGTCTCTTATGCTGCTAGGTCCATATGCAGACTAAAATGGTTCCTTCCTTGTTTTGATAATGTTTTTTTAGCTTCAGCTGGCCTTCAGCACAAGGGATATGGCCTTCAACGCGACTGATATGTTAATGTAGGTAAGCACAATCCTATGCAATTTTCTTTAGTGCCATTAAATTTCTCTATTCAATTACAAATACATGGATATTTACATCCTGTTTACACATTCCTATGCAATTTTCTTTAGTACCATTAAATTTCTCTATTCAATTGCAAATACATGGATATTTACATCTTGCCATGAATAGATTTGAAAAACATGATGGCTTCAGGATTTTGATTTCTCTATTTATGGTTTGAGTATCAGGATCTTTCCCGTGGCTCTTCGTGCTATAGGGTTTTACCCTTACCTTTCCTCCTTAATGCCCACCACACTGGATACACTGCAGAGGAGACCCCCTTCCACACCTTATTTGTTAGCTTTTAGATATGTAATTATCCCCAATCGGGAAAGCTAGAAACTTGACCCCATATCTCGCATGCACACATGAACTCGTACTTATTAAGTCGGACCAGTGCTTTAATAAATTACTTTAACTTTAGGTACGGAGTGGGCTTAGGCACTTTTCACTTTTTTACCCATGCCTATGTGGGAAACACTTTCTTTATGGAACAAGTTTAAATAAGTTCACATGGAGATGTTTAAATGTCCAAATACTCAAAAGTTTTGTCAGATAAATATATGAAGTTGAAAAGAATTCAAATTAGATAAAGATAAAATGTCTTGAAGTGTGTTAGTGTTGTTTTTAAGGAATGAAATATTATGTATAAGTTATTTTATATGAATATTTTGATTTGATAAATTTGTATATGTAAATTATGTGTGTAAATATTAAAAACATATATAATATATTAATTATTTTAATAAGTTTTGACAAATATTATTAGGTGTTGATATCATAACCAAAATTATATGTGCAACTCTAAGGTGAGATGCACTTCCTAAGGCTTTAAGTTAATTGTAGGATGTAGACATTTGAGCGATGTGATGTTTAGTGAGGAAATTTTGGACTATTCGGGAGGCTCCAACTCTGAATATGAGTTGTCAGATGGATTTCTTTCCTCCATCTAGATGGATAGTGGTGTTATTACCAAAAACTATATTCATGTATTCGGTTGTCCTTCGGGATCTTAGTCTCGCAAAGCACAATCAGACAAACTCCTTTCCAATGTATGGTTGTGCAATGGCACTGGTAATGGGCCTATGATTGATCCTATCCCCTGGGGCGTAACTTCCTCTTTTAAGGGGGCAAGTACATCTAAAGTATTGAATAGTTATTCTTCTAATGGTTGCTTCCACATAGACAATAATTCCCTCGTCGACTTTAGAAAGATCTTTATGGATCTTGGAGTTGGTTTCATTAGTAGGCTTGATTTGTAATTAAGACCCTATGAAGCTTTATTATTCTGTGGGAATCTTTGTTAGCAAAGAAAGTGGGTAGGTAATACTCACTCTGCTGTTCTGGAAGACCTCCCTCACCTCCTGTGGCATCTCATAAAAACCCTAATATCATTATGGCTCCCCATAGTCAAGGCGGAGATCGCAACCTTGGCGCCAGGGTGAAGAACGTGTTAGTTGACTGGCAGTGGCTGTCAAGCCCCCAAAAGGCGTGAGAAAAAACCACTCTGCTTCTAGCATTCAGAAGGCACTCAAGGAGGACATGGAAAGACATAATTTCAATTATTTTTCTCCTGCAATTTCTTCCACCTAGAATAAAAGACAAAGTCATGTACAGGTTGATTTTGTGCATCTCTGCAATAAATCATTGATTAGTGTACTGCAACAACGATTCACTATTATAGCTCAAAAGGGGTTAAGATTTATTAAGTACTTTAACATTATAGTAGCCTCCTACCTTGGGTTTAGTGGTGAGCTGCAATTCCAATAACTTATCCTTAAATGAAGTTATCCTAGGACTCTTGGCACTATTCAAATCACACACTTAGTTGATCAAGATAATGATGATACATTAATTTTAAAACAAATAAGTCTAAACATTTTACCATTTGGATGCCCAAAAATACTTTCCTTAATTTTTCTTCAACCATTGCCTTACAGTTTCTAGATCGTATGACTGATCCATAACTTTTTTCAAGAGAGTTACATATCATTTACCCTATGAGTGGTGATCATATTATTTTCAACATTTTTAGACCTACAAAACCAAACTAACTTCAACAGAATCTCAAGGGAAACAATGACCGATGGGAGTGAAGTAACAATGAAACTCTGCCCCAAAAAACACTAGAAAAATGCAAAGTGTTGTGGTTTTATGGAAGAAGAAAAAATACAAACAAATTAAATTATAGTACATGTCATTAAGTTTATTTTGTAGTACAAATCGACGTGTGGATATACTGTTAATTTTTGTTGAAAATATTTAAATGGATGTCGCCCAACCCCAATATACATAAAATTCCTATGAGACGATATTTCAAGCGATTGAATTCAATGGCTACATTCGTGAATATGGCCATGTCTCTCTGGTCTACATTGTCATCCCAGATTCCCACTGGACCTCATCTTCTCACTCTCAATACTCTAAACACACAATGCATTCCACATTTCTTCAGAACACTTAATGCAGGAAGTGGTGCTGGCAAACAGAGAAACCCTTACCAACGATGGGAAAAAGGTGATAATGGCGAGTCAAAAATTAAATTATCCATTATTCACTACAACTATTATTGTTATTTTACCTCACATTTATTTCTAGTCATCTGATTGATGTATTTTAATATGCAGGTTCAAACTAGATCATTGCTTGTGTTGGACATGGTGCGACTTTCCTTCCTTTTATCAACATTGCATTTGTTAGAAAATAATTTAAATGTTTACAACCTCGTGTCAAGTCATTAATTTACTAATTGTTTATATTGGATACCTTTAGATTCGATTCCATCTCCTACCCTAGTGAAAAGAGAATTTCCTCCAGGTTATTGGACTAAAAGTTCAGGCTAAATTATTATGCATAACTTTCTTGGTCAATGTACTCAATATTTACAATGTATTCAATATTTATAATGACATTATTCATTTTGATATTTTATATACCATTAACGATAGGTGTCCAGTGGTATTGACTGGAACATATCTCTATTGCATAGACTAAGATCAATAACAGTGTCACTAATGTCAGCACATAAAACCACCACATTACCGTTCACATGCTTGGTGATAACATTAAGGTTTCCCTGGAAACCCATTAGCAAGTAGGGAAACTCCAATTCAGTAAAATCCACAATTGGTACTTTTTCCATGACAACTTTCCAAACATCTTCTTCATGATCATACATTTTAATCTCGCATCATATCACAAGGTTAGTAGCCTCAGAGGCTGTTTCAATTCAATTGAATGCCCATCTCTGTAGCCTCTCTTCCTTCACTTGTTAAGGAGTGATAATTTTGTTGATATGAGGTAAGCTATTAAGAACGGATAGGCTTTTGCAAGTGCACAAATGAAGGGAGAGATAAAACCTAGCAATCCATACTTGTCACGCCATAATAAGTGGTTGTCCCTTAATTACTTTGAAACCTGGGTTAAGACACCAACTCTTGAGGCAATCTTTGAGGCAATATTGGATTATTGTACCATCACATAGGAAATCTACAATCATATGGTAATCTATATCCTAAACATTTTCGCACAAATAACATCTACCTAGCCCATCCCAATTCCTTCTTTGCAAATTATCCCTGGTCAACGCTTTATTCTGTAGGAAAAAACACATAAGTATTTTTTCCTTCACTACACAATTGAACTTACATACTACTCGTTGCCACCAATCTGGTTCAACCATTTGATTCAACACTGTAGAAACAGAAACAGACGAGAAGCGTAGGGAAACATTAATATTCGAGATTAAGAATATGTTTAGATCTATGCACTATGGGGAAATTAATCCATCTGCATATGATACTGCTTGGGTAGAAACGATTCCAGCAGTTGATGGCTCGCTCTGACCAACTTCAGTTTCTTCAATGGATTCTTCAAAATCAGTTGAAAGATGGCTCTTGTGGTGAAGGACTCTACTTCTTGGCATATGACAAAATACTAGCTACTCTTGCATGTGTGATCACTCTTACTATATGGCGGACTGGGAAGGCACAAGTACAGGAAGGTTTTCTAGGTTTTCTATTTAATACATTTTAGATTTGTCAACGTTCTTTTATTATTATTTTTTAAACATAAATTTAAAATGATGTAAATATTTGTATTTTTTTACTTATTAATATTAATCTTTGTGTATGTTGTGGATGTCAGCATTGATTGAATTAGTACATATTGCACTCATTGAATTTTTCAAGACACAAGTTGGTAAGATAGAGCATGAAGGTGATAGCCACATGCCAAGTGGATTTCAAATCGTATTTCTTGCAATGCTAAAAGAAGCTAAAGTCTTATCTTTGGATCTACTTTACCAATTGCCATTGTTCAATCAAATCATGGAAAAGCGTGGAGCTAAGCTTAAAAGGTTATTGTCTCATCATGATTATCCTCTCTTGTTGAGAAAATTGCCTTACATTTTGTAGATCGTATGATTGATCCAATTTTTTTTCAAGAGAGTTACATATCATTTACCCTATGAGTGGTGATCATATGATTTTCAAAATTGTTAAACCTACAAAACCAAATTGACTTCAACATAATCTCAAGGTAAACAATGACCAAATACATATAAAAAAATGAGATATAATATTTAATTTGTATAAGTTTTATAATAATAAATTAAGCATAATAAAATTATGTTTTTAATATAAAGATATTTATATATAATTAAAATTGAAAATTAATATTAACATTTGATCAAATAATTAAATATTATTTTCATTTATACATATAAAAAAATGAGATATAATATTTAATTTGTATAAGTTTTATAATAATAAATTAAGCATAATAATATTATGTTTTTAATATAAAGATATTTATATATAATTAAAATTGAAAATTAATATTAATATTTGATCAATTAATTAAATATTATTTTCATAATAATGGTCATACTTTTCATATATATATATATATATATATATATATATATATGTTATTATTATAATGTTTTAATGCTCTAAAATTATTATATTAATAATATTATTTATATCATGAAACTATATATTTTATTTTGACTATATTCATTTATATTAATTTTAAAGTTGATAAAGTAAGATTGATTTTGGAAATAATTTATATTTTTTTTCTAAGTTTTAAAATATTTGTATTTTAACTATATGATTTTATTATGTTTTAATTGTTTTTAAGTATATAAACATCTTGTTATTTTACTATGTTTTGACTGATTTATAATAGATTACATATAAACTTAATTGTATTGATAAAATTTTGATAGATTAAATATAAATTTCATTTTTAATGGTTATAATTTTAAAATGCTTTTTTAATGATTTTTTTAATTTAAAATTTATTTTTTATATTAATATAATCCTGTCCTAAGTGTGGGTCGTGGCTACATCTGTCCACTGAGTAGAATATCTTGGTCATCATCCCATTTTCACAAATGCCATTGAATGACATGAAAAAAGATATTGGAAACTTGAGATGAAAAAAACACTTTTAAGTGGTAATGAAAACAAAATATCAAATGGAGGAGAGAAACAAAATAGATGAAGTACAACACTAGCCACAAGAGAGAGGCCATCAATATTGAGATTAATGTCATATTAATCCATTTCAGTGAAACTGTTAAGACATGTTAGTTTTCCATTTGTTGTTTTAGTATTTAATATACATGTCACATATAAAGTGTATTTTTTTTAAATATAATTTAGCGAAAAATTTAATTAAAAACAATATAATTTGAATAAAATATTTACATTATTAGTTTTGTATTTAAAAAGAAAATTAAAAACACCTTTGGAAAGTAGAACTCGATATCCTTTGAAAATATAAACGGGTGAAAGCACCAACAAATAGGGTAAGCAGTAGACACGTAGGTAGTAATAGTAGTAGCAGCAGTGACATAAACATAGGCGGAGCTAGGAAAAGCAGAGTTAAAGGAATATTAATATCCGAATCAAAGTAGAAGAACTAGTTTAAAAAGCAACAATTGACCCAACGCCATATCCAGTTTAAAATTTGCACCTATATATCATTTAGGTAGCAATCTCAATATTTACTTATTAGAAATACAAATTTAAATAGCTACATGCAAGCCATCCTAATTATCTCTTTCTTTGACTGCTTGATATGACTTATGCTTTTGGTATATCTCGCATTCAAATAACCCCTTGCAGGTTGGGGTGGAAGCGCCCTTCTTAGTTCATGAGAGGGCAGCTAAAAAAATCCATCAATGTTAGTGAATCTGATATAGGTTGTGCATTAACTCTGACTTTTTTATCCACTCAGTAATGAGGTGATTTAAGTTTTGGGATAGAGCAGTGATTTAAAAATTTAATTATCCCTAAAAAAATTTTAGGTTGTGCATTAACTCTGACTTTTTTATCCACTGAGTAATGAAGTGATTCAAGTTTTGGGACAGAGCAGTGACATGAGCCCTGTCCTACCTAACAAAAAATAAAAAAATAAAAAATTATTTATCCCTACAAAAATTTTATCACTCAGAAAAACAACCCATAACCCAATATGGGGGAGATTTTATAATGTTCCTACTTAACAAAATAATAAAAAATAATATGGTTTTAAAACCATGTACAAGGCCTCCTAACAACCCATGGTTTTATTGTACATGGTTTAGGAGGACCTTGCACATGATTTTAAAACCATGTGCAAGTTCCTCTTAAACCATGTACAATAATTTTAAAAAATATTCAACCTTGATGCATAATAAAAACCAATAAAAGTAAACAAATATATGTCGTTGGTTCATCCTTATTTCAGTTGATGAAAGGACCAAGAGGACTCGTTTATCCTTATTTCAGTTGATTATTTTAATTTCACATTTTTATACTTCATTGAGACTTTCAATAGCTTTCTATAGAAGGTATTATCAAGATAAAGAAAAAATGGCATGGATTGTACTTATTAAGTTAAGATTTGAGTATCTTAGTTTAATGATAGAGAATTTATGGTCAACAATTTTTTCATGGTAGAGCAAGTAACAATGGTTAGTGTAACCCTTCCACTTAGATAAAGGTTTCAAGATTTAATGAGGAAATTCTTGTACTCAATTAACTTACTATAGCAATAGGCATGGATATATTCTTGATAAGAACCTTTGGAATAAACTTTTAGGTTTCAAAAGATATGCCTTGTTCTTCATATGATGAATGTTGATGAATGTTGTTCTATTTAGGAAAATGACATAAATAGAATGGCTTGATTTTCGACAAATACTTTGGCGAACCTATATAAGAAGATGGATATTGTATCTAATGTTATAAATTATGTTGTCATATTTTGAACCAAATTATTTATATGTTACTAGAGTTATATCTTAGGGATGCTGCAGTTCTTGTTCTTTGGTACATTATGAGGTTTTTAAAATATTTGAATATTTGAGGAAGCAATTCCCAAAAAAAGATTAGGATTAGGAGGTTTAAAGAGAGTGCTACTTCTTGTAAAAGCTTGGTCAATTCAATATTGATGACAAAATTCAATGAGAATTACATGTGTATACCTCTTCTTGTTGATCACATGAGATGAGATAACGTATTTTACAATAGAAAATACATTTTTTTGTTATGGTTAACTCTCATCTTTAGATTGATTTGTCTTATAACAAGAGCTATTAACAATGGCGGGGACATTGCCACCTCGTGGCTCTTGTTAATGTTATAGAACGATGCACTCAATTACTCAACAATAAAAGTACATATATTCTAAGAAAATATATTTCATTGAGTACAATGAAGAAAAACATATAAGTATATATATTATGATAAATTTTATTTTACAAAGTTTATATATATAAATCAAAGTTTTTGTTATTATAATTGCTCAATAACATTTTGATAAATTAATGTTAAAAAATAGTTAACCAAACACTATCATATTTAATCAAAGTAAGTCATCACTATGTGTTGTAACACTTGAGGAATATCACAATGTCACATAATCCTTAATAAATGTCATAATGTGACATAACCTAGGTAACATACAAAATTGAGATAGGCTAATTAAGATGGAAAACAAATTATATATATTTAATCCCAATGTTATAAAAATATGTGTTAAAACTCCACATTTCCATTGATGAACACCATAGTCCAACATAACCATTGAGAAATGTTGCAATCCAACGGGGCACTTAAGGAATGTTAAGTTATTTAATGTTGCAATGTGACACAACCACTTAGGAATGTATTAATCCAACATCTAGGTTTTAACATCGAGATGAACATTTCAATAGGTATTCCAACATAGCATCTGAGTAATGTTGCAATGCTACATAACCATTGAGGAATGTCACAATCCAACATAATCACTAAGGAATGTCTCAATATGACATCTAGATCTTGCCAAATTCAATCATAGTCAACATGGCCATCCATAGTAAACCATCACAATGTGTTGTAATGATTAAGGAACATCACAATGTCACATAATCCTTAATGAGCATTGCAATGTGGCATACCCCTTAGTCCAACATAACCAATGAGAAATGTTGTAATCCAACATGACCCTTAAGGAACCTCACAATGTAACATATCCCTTAATTATTGTCACAATGTGACACAATATATTAAGCTTTCTTTTAAATAGTCATGTTAGGTTTTTACCATAATAATGGTTTAACATTGATATCAATGATATTATATGGAATTGCATTGTTTTGAAAGAGTTTTCTCATAGTGATACGTTCATTAAGGGTTATGTTGGATTGTGACATTCCTACATGGTCATGTCAAATTGTGACATTCATATTTGGAATATTCCTCAAGGGTTTGGCTATGTTGACTTATGTTGATTTGGTACATTCTTTAATGGTTTTGTTGCACTAGGAAGTTCATTAAGGGTTATGTTGGATTAAGACATTCCTCCATGATTATCTTCCTTAATAAATTTCATAGGATTATGAGATTCATTATATTTAATCATTCATCTTTACGACATTCATATTTGCATAGTGTTCCTCAAGGGTTTAATTATGTTGACTTATGTTGACTTGGTACATACCTTAATATTTTTGTCACATTTTGGTGTTTATCAAGGGTTATGTTGAATTACAACATTGTTGGATGGTTATGTTGAATCATGACATACATACTTGGAATGCTCCTCAAGGTTTAGTTATGTTGACTTGGTACATTCCTTAATTGTTTTGTTGCATTGTGACATTCATTAAGGGTTATGTTGGATTGCAATGTTCCTTGAGAGATTACTTATGTTGACTTGGTACATACCTCAATGTTTTTGTTGTATTCTGGTGTTCTTTTAAGGTTATGTTGGATTGCAACATTCTTCTGTGATTATGCTCCTCAATGGATTTTGTCACGTTCAAACACATTATTAATATTAATGTGGTTCTTTCTAGGTGTATATTCTAATATTACAATTGATCAATTTATTATTGTAACCTTAGAGTTTTTACAATATTAATAGTTTAACATTAATATCAATGTTATCAGTATAGGGAGAGGATCGACTTACCATGCAAATCAGCTACCTTCATCTCTTTATCCACTTACCTCTGTATCCACTAATTGATCTTGCATCACTTACTAATTGGCCTTAACCCTCAATTCAGTCTTATTAAACAATTTCTCGGACATTTAATCCTTGCAATTATAGTGGAGTAGATTTTTCTTCCATAAATTTCACCCGGCAATGACATAAATTGTCAAATATCAAAGCAGTAAAAACCTGATTTGTTGTATTGCATCAGCAGGAGTTAATAGAGCGAGAAGGTGATTGGTGCTAGCTTCTAATCTGAATAGAATATATCACTCCATAACATGCATATTCCACATCTGTAGAACCAAAACTATTTTGACGAAATGATGAAATACCTGCTTGTTGTGCATTTGTGTATATGGTATGACATTGCTTCTTTTTTTGTTCTGTTACAGTGGATAGTCCCTCTCAAATGGAAATTGTATATGGTGTTGGTCCATCATTCATGGCAATTAGCCTCTATGCTTCAATCTTGCTTAATCCTTCTTAATCCTCATGAAGACGACGAGGCAGTGTATGAGTAGGGAAAGGCGGTGGGGCGGTGGGTGCCTGGAAGTTGTAATGTGTGAGGGTGTTAATGGAAATAAAATTAAATGTTGTAAAGTAACGCTAAGTGACCCATAGCATTAGTTTATTGAATTCAGTTGAAGCAGTTCAAACACAAGAAACTTAGGACATAAAGGCTAATAAAAATATATCTACCTTGAAAAGAGGCCAAATAAGACCTCCAACTTGTTGATTGGTGAATGAAATGGTTGGGTTTTTACTTGATTGGTCCATTAAAAAGCAGCCCGGTGCATAAAAAGGCAGCTGGAAAATAATGTTTAGAACTTACGATAATTTTTTAAACCATGTTTTGGTTGGCGTGCTAGTTAATGAAAATGGCGGCAAGCCGATTACAAAAGTACCTCCTAACAGAAAGGCAAATATTATTATAGTATAGATATTTAAGCCGAAAGCTTTTATTGTAAGAGGTCAACTTTGGAGGCCACGTTTTCAATTGGTCAAAAATCGGTCATCCCTCTATCAAATAGAAAGTCACCACCTATACAAATATTACGCTGATGGAAATAGTCAGAATTCAACCACAATAACAAAATCGTTAAGTTCTGAACAGGTTACGTTTCACACGAAAGGTAAGCGGTGAGCAGCGAGCGGCTAGGCTAAGCGACAGGGGTAACTACTATTTGAGCTTGCCAACAATATGCTCCGTCTGATTCAAATGAGAAAATATGCAGAATTTGTATGTATGGCATCGTTCGTTCCCCAGATATCTCGCCTTTCGGTGGACGCCAGAAGTAAAACCATTAGCTATACAGTCGTTGCCAATGTCTTTTTCCTGGTTGGCTCCCCACGTTACAAGTTTTGATCGTTGGACTCCACTTGAAATTCAAGCCGAGAAAGTTATTCCTCTGAACATTATACGTAAAATAAATCAAACATAGACCAACAAATTTATGGTCTTAAACAACTGTAAAAAACAAAACTATATGGGGTTCTTAGATTCTCTCAAAAGTAGTTAAATCTAGAGGTTTTTGGTTTTGAAAATAAAATAATTGTATCAATCGATTTGGTATTTGATTTAATAATAATTTATATCATTATTATTATAGTAAGATTGTGAATAATATGATTAATATTATGCTCTTATTTCAAGTGATGAAATATTATATCATTATTATTATAGTAATATTGTGAATAGTATGATTAATATTATGTTCAACGTAGCGACTTCGCATTTGCCATTCTTCCAAAATTTTCAAAAAAGTCTCAAAATTATTGAAATATGAAATATGCAATTTTTATTTGGATGGTATGTATTTTATGAGAAGAGAGGTAAAAGAAATTTAAATATACACGTTTTGTATTCAAAACTTATGGATAATCAAATTTATTTAAGATATCAACCTTTCTAGATTTGGAGTAAAGAAGTTGGCTAAATTTTCCGTTTTGTTAGAGTAGTTTTAACTAAATATAATTATATTTTTTTATCATTATTTATGGACTTCATTTTCATAAAATATTTTTTGATATTTTATTAAGTAGATCATTTATTTTTTAGAAACTAGTTTTAGCTTATTAAATGAAAATAAATAAAATTCTAATTTTATCATTTTATCAAATATCATAATTAGAACATTGTATACTTAAAAGATGGTAATATTTTGGCTAAATATTTTTGTTTTTTGATTGGATGTTCATTACTTTTAAGCTTTGTGTTAATGGTCTCGCTCTTCATGTAAGGGTTGTAATTCATATATATGTTTTTCTAATAAAATAACAATTAAATTAAATTATTATATTTAATTGTATGAATTATCAAAAGTTACATACAGATAGTTCCTCTATTAGGGGCTTTTGTTTATCTTAATTTTGATATAAATATATATTAAGTAAGTAAATTTGTAAGTTTAAAATGGATTTAGGTTTATTAAATGTAATAAAAAATAATTTATTATATATGTTATAGTTGTTTTTAATGGATTCATTGGATGTAACTTGGGTGGTTGGGAAAAAAGATTCTTCTCAATCGGGTTCAATTCCTTGCAAATCGGAGTGTGGGGACATGCCACCCCAGAATGATCCTGAGGTCTTCTGTATAAACAGATCTCAAACACTTTCAAGCTAACCCTCCCGGCTATAGACTTCATGAATTTTTTAATTACTTTTCATATTTCTATATTTTATGAGACGACATGGATTTTTCTAATTCATTTTTAATTTTATTTTTGGTAACCTTACCTTAAGTTACAACATCTCCCCCATATTGAATTGTAAAGCACCTAGCTCCAATCATCATTATTATATTTCATTGAACCATCACAAGTAGGGGACATGCCAACAAGGTGATAGGGAGGATGCACATCAAAGATAGGATGCTAAGAGTCAAATGCTTGAAGAGTAGGAAGACCACATATGAGGGAAAATTCAGATAAGTAATTATTTATGTCCACTTCTTAGATTTTGTTGATAAGTAATTTATTGACATCATCAATTTGTTGATTAGATAAGTTAAACCAACTAGACTTTAGTAGTTCTACAACATAACCCAAGGCATAGTTATCATGCAATCAAAGAAATATGTAACTGCATTGTAAAGACTCAATAAACATTCTTCAATTCTTTTAGTAAACAAGATTATTGGTACCATATATATTTTTTGTTCCTTGTATTTTTGTACATAGAATTCCTATTAAGGACTCAAACTATTTGATGCTCTTAAAAGTATTGATAAATGATGTTCACATAGTTGTAAAATTGGATCCTATGTTGGTAGGGATTCATCTTAGTCTTAAAATGGAACTAAGTCTATAGGTAGATTGACCTTCATTACTTTCAAAGTGACATTTTCAATTATTCTTTGTATTTATGTATTAATGAGGGCTTGATAGAAGCCCTTTTGCCATAGTTTCTCTTGTTGAAAAAAAGGCCTAAGAAAATATAAGAGATTTACATTAACTTTATGTTTCAATCTTAGGAATATCACCTTCTCGACTCAGCTCACAACTTGCTCTAGATTTCTGAACTAGCTTGAAACTATATGCTTAGTGATGGTGCTTGAGCCTACCCTATCGTACAAAAGGAGCTACTAGAAAAATTACTAGATGTGTCTAAGTGATAAAATGGGTTTGAATGCTCTTACATGAGGTTGAAAATGGTTTAAAGAAGTGGTGAGAAGGATTTCTTTATGCAAAGCATGGAAAAATATTTGGGGAAGGTATTAATATACATTAATATGAGATGTCACTACAAGTACATATAAATGTGCATGGAAAGAACTCATAAATGAGTTGTAGAAGAGGACAAACATCAAGAAAGGTATCCTATTGTTTTCAAAGTTAATTCTACAAGTCAGGATACATTTTCTGACATATATTATGTCAATGTCAACTCAAAATTGGGTCAATCATCTACCAAAGTACCCATATGTTTAAACCATCCCAAAAAACACTATGAATACATAATTAAGAGTCCATGATATAACAAACAAGCTTGAGTCCCAAGCATAAACAAATAGTCATCGCATTGTGTGACATTGGGTGGAATATCATCATGGGGTTGGATCCCAACCTATACTAATAATAATTCACAAAAAAAACACTACTCTCTTTTCCACTTCATAACTTCTACTTTTCTTAGCATTATTTTCCCTTTCGACGTTTTATTGTACCTTTTGGGGCAATTGCTAGCTACAAAATGGCACACCATTTTTTGAGATGACTAAAAGGATTAAAAATGATGTCATTGTTTCTAGCAAGATAATTCCCTATTCATTCTTCATGTAGCACATGATTTTCCCTATTTATTCTTCATGTAGCACATGATTTTTTCTCTTAGAATAATTAAGCGTAAAATAAATTTACCTCTCTTGATGCAACATGGAACAAGCTTTTTGGATTTGTTAGAGTTATTATAGCATACTCACTTTGCTCCAAAGTCAAGATTACAACATCCATCAAGAACACAATAGAGCATACACCCTATTACTTGGAGGGACATCACTCTCTTGTACTAATTGCTTAAGAATCACTAAATACCATTGACTTAAGTTCACACAACCAATTTCTTAGTGTATCTTTGATATGTAAAATAACAATTGGTATTGAGATCTATAATTTGTCTTATCTATTTCTTTTATTATTTTGACAAAAACCATAAAACACAAACCTTAGAATAATTTTTATACATGAAGATACAACTTACATAGAGTGTTGTGATAACTCTTATTTTTTTTTATATAACCTTCATAAAACTTATGTCTTTTAGTGTGATTTCTTATAAATGTTTGTATAGTAAACTTTAGATAAACAAATATACACAAATAATAAATTTATATAATCTTATATAATTGTTTCATAATTATAAACTAAATAATTAAGTTTAAGTTTTAGATCAATTATTTTTTAGAAGTTAATAAATTAGTATTATATTTTCTTAAAATTTATTTATACATAAATTAATAAAAAAATTAACACAAATATTTATTTATTTTTTATTTTAAAATTTTAATAATCATTAAAGAAACAATCTCATCATATGAGATGCCTTTATATACTATCTTTTTAATTTAATCATTTCTCTTATATATTTTTAATTTAATCATTTCCTTTATATATTAAAAACAATGTTAGGAACTCTCTTAACTATTTATAATTCAAATTTACTTGTAAAGACAAATCATCTTCAAATAAGTATGTAATTTTTGTTTATTAAAAACAAAACTTTATTGTTTTCTAAATTATCAATTCAATATTAAAAGTTTATATCTCAATTGGTAATAATGGATATGAAAACATTTCTTCCATGTTTGGTTTTACAAAAATATAGATCTTACCATACACAAATTAGAATAATAATATTCATGGAATGGAGAAAAAACAATTCCTTATTGTCCATGGTTTGACTACCATGTTCAATAATTATTTGGGCATGGTTATTCAACATATATCATTTCTAACTCCATCTTCTAGCCAAATATGGGGATTTTGTTCTTGCTTTTGGAATCATTTGTGTGGTGTGCATTTTTTTTATTTTGGATGAAGGGTATAAGTTTTTGACGGACATTTATTAAGAGCTCTTTGGAGGAGGGGAAACATCCAATTATGCTTAGAGGATCATAGGGTATCAAGGATAGATGTTAAATGCCATGCTTATTTATGGTTTTTAAGATCTAGGCTTATGTTGCATACTATGTTTATATGTGGTGTTTAGAATTACCCTCGTCACAAACTGATTTTTTTCTAAAAACTTAAATTTAAAGCAATGTGCAAACATGGGTTAGCATTTTATGATTTTGGATGAATGGTCTAAACCTTGATGGACATTTACTAAGAGCTCTTTAGAGGAGCGGAATATTCCAATTATTCTTTGAGGAGCATAGGGTATCAAGGATAGATGTTGAATACTATTCCAATTTGTGGTGTTCAAGCTTGAAACAATATAAATATCTTAACATCCCTGCTTTAAGGAATTTGTTTGGCTGTGCTTTTTAGTGGTTATTTGGCTATTCTTTGATCTCTTATGCATAATTTTTTGGTTGCTTTCGTGTAACTTCATTTTTTTTTTGTTTTTTTTTTTGTGATGCATTTGAATCCAATGGGGCTTTAGATTTGAGACAACTTGCATATGATATATACTATGAAATATGATTTGCAAGTTATGTGTAATGTTTTATTGCTAGTAAAATTTTAAATGGCATGTATATTGATTTTTCTAATAGATGTATTTGTCTTCTTTAGTTTTTTTCATTGCCTATACAGTTTTTTTGTCAATTTCATTTTGTAGTTTTCATGCATATATTAGAAGAATTTGCATAGTTACATATTATGCTATGTAAGATTACCTTAAACTTTTGTTTCTTTATTTATTGGATTGTGCTTTAAAGTATAAATCAGAGTTCTTAAAATACTCACTTTTCGTCACTTTAAATCAAATCTACTTTACTTTAATCATTTTTTCTTTAGACATTTTAATCTACTAATTTTATATTAATACATTTTCTTACTTGCAAAAAAATAACTGACCCAACCATGCACTAATTTGACCCTTTTACGACTGATGACAGTATGCTTTAACAAAGGCATATTTTGAACGCTTTAACTGAAGAACGTTGTCCAACGGGCTATGATTGCCATTTATTATTTTCCTTTTTAGTGTGTAATTACTCCCATTTTTTTTCTATAAAAGTCGCCGGATTACACTCCAACAATGAGCGTTTTTCAAATAATTATTGGTAAAGGAAACCGTCAATGCTATTCTACATACTGCATTTTCTTTGCATTTAGTAAGTTTTGGCCCATCCGTACTAGTAAAGTAAAAGTTTATTCATAGTGTAAGTATTGGCCCATCCCTCTTAAAGTAAAAGTGTACACATATTTTCTTCTGTTAATACATTTTCTTACTTGCAAAAAAAATATGACTGCTCCAACCATGCAGTAATTTGACCCTTTTACGACTGATAACAGTATGCTTTAACAAAAGCATATTTTTTCCGCTTTAACTAAAGAAAGAATGTCATCCAACCGGCTATGATTGCCATTTATTATTTCCTTTTTAGTGTGTAACTACTCACATTTTCTTTTCTATAAAAGTCGGTGGAATAGCCTCCAGCAATGAGTGTTTTCAAATAATTATTGGTAAAAGAAACCGTCTATGAATTTCTACATACGGCATTTTCTTTGCATTTTGTAAGTTTTTGCCCATCAGTACTAGTAAAGTAAAAGTTTTTTCAGAGGAAATCTCCACGGAAAACCCAGCAATAGTGTGCGCACGTCTCACCAATTGAGCTAACCCTTGGGGCTAGTAAAGTAAAAGTTTATTCATAGTGCAAGTATTGGCCCATCCCTCTTAAAGTAAAAGTGTGTTGGACAACCCACTCTGAATTGCAGAGCGTGTTTTCCGTTTAAAAAATAGATTTGGCCCATCCCCGAAAAGGAAAAGTAGACTGGCCCATAAATGACCCTCTGATCTCCAAAGAAGATTCTTTGCAATAATTTATTCCAGCAAGCACTGTTTTATTCGATGACTACTCCCGTAGCCCCCCTGCAATGATTTGATCTCCGGCGACAAAAACACAATTTCTTACTTTAAGTAAAGAATATTGCCAACCCATTCTCAAAGCCATTTACGATTTTAAAAAGTCCATTGAGCCCATCCCACTAAAGTTAAAGCGTTGCAGCCAACAATATTCTTTTTGGGAGTGAGCTAGCTGTGGAGCAAAACTCCCTCCATCGGACGGAGGAGGAGCAAAGTCAACGCTAACTTTGCTCCTCCTCCGTCCAATGAGGGAGGATTGCTCCACAGCTAGCTTACTCCTTCTTTTTGGCCCATCCCACTAAAGTAAAAGCGTTGCAGCCAACAATATTCTTTCTTTATATTTTTTAATTATTCCAACAGTTGTAAAGGGGGTAAATTATTGCAAAGATGCTGCTCTGTAAGCATAGAAACGAACGGTACTCGACTCTCCACCTCAGATTCCCCGCATTACCTTTTAATGCTATCCACCATAATCACTAAGAGCCTTGGCCAACAAAGTGTTATCCACCATAATCATTAAGAGCCCACCCAACCTAAATGTTGGAGGGAATATCTGATAGAATAGTGTAGAGTAATAGAGCTCCAACCCTCACCCTCACCTCTACCATAGTCACTAAGGGCCGACTCCAACAAAAATATTGAAGAACTATCGATGGAATAATGACAGCTCCCATCATCAACCCCACCCCTCCCATGAAGACCCAGACAAACAACTGTTTTACATTTGTAGATATCATGAACGTCTATGAAACGAAGATCCGGCAAAGTAACTATTTCATAAAAGCAATGATTGAGAACGAATGAAATGATTTGACTTAAATTATTTGCACACACCATTGATTTCTGAACTTCCTAGCTTTTTATGTATGTGAGCACTTAACAATCATAAAAATTACAGGTGCTGCTTTCTTGGTGATTTCAACGTCAAGAGAACTACAGCTATTCAGAAGAGTAAATTGAAATAACTAGACTGATGGTGGAAGAAGAGGCCCGAATGTTTAGGAAGGAATGGCATGAACAGATTCAAGAAATTCTCGAGAATAATGGATTTCTAACAAACGCGGATAGTATTCCGCGCGTGGCGATATCTCTGCTGAATGCGAATCCAGAGGCATACGTTCCTCAGATTGTGTCCCTGGGGCCTTACTACCATTGGAATCGTGAGCTGAAGATGTACCCCGTAGAGGTGTGCAAAGTCAAGTTCTCCACCACACTCTCGCTGAAACTGAGCAATCATGGCAAGAGCTTCAATGATATAATTCAAAAGATCGAATGCTCTAGGCCGGTCTTTGAGCGTTTTTACGACTGGCCTATCAGTGAGGAAGGCGAGTACTCGAAGAACTTCAGTCTCATGATGGCCATAGATTCATCCTTTCTGTTTGTTTTCTTATTCAGACTCTTTAGCCATGAGCTCGATGATCCCAGCATAGACGACAATTTGATTCCGTTTCATTTTACTATAAAATGCGACATTCTCAAGTTGGAGAATCAGATTCCGCTGCCTGTCCTCAAAGGAATTTTTGAGAGCGTAAAAGAAGCTAAGTTATTTCATGAAGGTCATACAGGACTTCAAAAAGCTGTTGGCGAATACGTTCACGGAATTGCCTCCTTTCGATCGAACGTACGACTTAGCTGATCATGCCGCCGCAGCCGAAAGAGAGCCGCATTTGCTGGGTTGCCTGCACGCATTCGTTTCGCCCTTCCTGGATATGCAGCAACCCGTCCAGGAAAACGACGGTCAATTAAAGTGTAAGACTCTATGTGGAAATGCCAAACACTTTCTCGAAGCCGGTGTTGCAGCGGTATGTAGCTTTTTCCCCTGCGGCGAACGCGATTTTCACACCGGATACAACGTGGCGCAATTGGCAAATGCCGGGATTAAGTTCAAACCTTTCTCCAATCAGCTGCCTCAAAAGATCAGATTTGATAAATACTCCGACACATTCTACCTTCCTCGGATCACTGTATCCAAGATGCAGACTGAAGTGTTTTTTAAGAACATGGTTGCATTAGAGTTCAACGACGTCGGGCGTCCCTACTGCGTGACGCGGTACGTTGGACTGATGCGTTACCTCATTCACACGCCCGATGACGTTCGGGTGCTCGTAAATTCTCATGTCCTTGGTCGCGGAACTACCAACTTAACCGATCAGGATGTAGCAAATATGTGGGACGGCATGCTGCCCCCCCTTTTTCCTCTGGAGCTAAAAGAGGCGTTCGACAAAGCTATTATCAAGAATTTTTACCCAAGTAAAATTAAAAAAATGTTTTCTGTGGATCTATCGAAAAATTGGAAGGTCATAGCCCTGCTGATTGCAATTTGTTTTCTAGCCCTCAGCGCTCTCCAACTATACTTTACGTTCGCCAAGTTGGGCCCTGCTGCTTAGTAGAGTTACCTCAATTGGTTTTTCTGTTTGAGTTATGAAATTCACCATTTTATGTTTTCATTGAAATCAAATTTATATATATATATATATACAATAGTCTCTGAAAGATGGTTTGCAAGAAATTACAGCGAATGTGGATAATATATATTAAAAATATAAAAAAAATTAATTAAAAACATAAGAAAAAAAGAAACATAGAAAATTAAAAAAACATTAATACAATAAATTAACTTATTCTTTATGATTGACTATATATAAAATAATTATGATTAAAATGTATTAAAATATTATAAATTACATAAGAAAAAAAGAAACATAGAAAATAAAAAAAAACATTAACACAATAAATTAACTTATTCTTTATGATTGACTATAAAATAACTATGATTACAATGTATTAAAATATTATAAGTTTAAAAATATTAAATGGCAAGTTATTTACAAAGTTATATAATTATTTAAATTTAAATTATTATAAAATAAAAATCAAATATTTTTTATAAATTGAAAGTAATATTGATTTTATTTAACGATTTATTTATTTACAGAGAGACACACCATGAGTTTCATCAACGTCAAAACTGAAAACGGATCTGTAGCGTGCATATGGATACGGAATTTCTTCTTCCGTTCGTATAAATTTTAATAACTTTAAATATTAAAACATATTTTTGTTCACAGTTACAGTAATTGTCTTTGTACTTGATGTATGAAATGCATTTTATAGTCTATATATATATAATACATATAGATGTGAAGAGAGCTGTAACATCAATCATGTTTATAATTTGATGGTTTTAATAACCTAAAATGCAAAAAGTGAAATTTAATAAATTAAAAAAATATAAGAAATAAAAATTAAAAAATCGCAGGGAACTAATTTCTCAGCAAAGAAATTTCAAGTTTAAAATTTACTTTTAACAAGCATCAAATACCACCTTTCATCAATTAAACAAAATATATTTAATAAATAGTGTAATAATAAATAATATAAGAGTAACAATAATATAATAATGAATGGAGCAGTAAACACGTTTTCAATAGATAATTTGTTCATAATATTTAATTTATGGTTTATTAATGTTTACTAGTCATCATTAATGCTTAATAGTAACTATTTTCTTCAATTTTATTCTACATAAAAGTGAACATAATCCTTTCTCTTTTTCTCTTATGTTAATGTTTAAGATAAACCATTACATTATTACTGTAAACTAAATTTATAAACACTATTTTATAAATAAAATTATTTTGTATTTGAATTGTAATAAAAATAATAGTTTAATTATTTTATTATATTTTTAAATGCATAAATAAATTCTGCATCTTTAAATATTTTATAGCATTCATATTATACAATTTTTATAAATAATATTAATGATTCTAAAAAAATTTCAAGATTTTTTTGTAAATATAAAATACAACAAAAAATAATTACAAATATATAATATTTAGACTACTAATACAATTAAATCTTGCAAATAATGCTTAACATAAACCATTGTATTAATATTGTAAACAAAATTTATACACTACTTTATAAGCAAAATTATTTTGTATTTGAATTGTAATTAAATCTTGCAAATTGGTGATCATCAAGGCTCTTTTTAAATAAAAGACGATCTTGAATATTTTTAAATACCTAATTTATTATTGGTTCTACAATCAACTACATGGGAGATGTGGTAACATTGGTATTGCAAGCAAAGAACCAATTCAATCGCCGAGACTTATTTGCTCGACAATATGCACCGATCGGAGGACTGGCAGCATCGGACGTGACCGGTCACGCACAACCGGTCTTCGGATCGGTGCATATGGTTGGTTCACTAGTTTACTTCAATTCAATCTCAATGGAACGGCCCTTTCAATGCTTTATATTTGTGTGCTCTATGTAAATCCATGTTCTTTTTTCAAAATTGTTTAGTTGTATATATATTTACATGGATTTATATCACATATTCGTTTCCTTTTGGGATTTAAATTGATTTATATCAAAATATTTGTTTACTTGTGATATTTAATTGGTGGGTTGAAAGAAATTAAAATTTGATTTATTTATGATATTTAATCAGTGGGTTTAAAGAAATTAAAATTTGATATTTTTAGGTTTTTAGATTTTGATACTAAAAATATAATTGGTAGGAATGGCAATGTTTTTTTATGATTTTTTAAAATAATTATATTATTAATGTGTTTTAAAATTTTATTTAATTAACTTTTTTCCTTTGTAAATTTTATCTAAAAAGTTAACAAGTGATATGTCTATTGTTATTTTAATATTCTTTTGAAAATTAATAAATTAATATTTTGGAGTAAGTATATATATATATATTTGGTTGTGTAGTTTTTATGTTATTTGGAGATTGCAGCTTTGATTAAAGATTTAGAAAGCATTTAAATAACATAATTAAGTTGTTTGTGAGAAAAAAAAAAGAAAAAGACCAATTATATGCAATAGAATAGAAAAACATACATCTTTAAGCTCACATGTGTATTTAAACATACCTACACAATGAATATTCCTTATAGTAAAAAATATGAAACTTAGGAAATTGAATCATATTTCCAAATATATAAATTTTATTCATTGAAAATGTTCACAAATGGAAAAGATGTAGATAACAAATAGTAGTAGGCCGGCACTATTTTTCCAAAATAAAATTAGTAATTTTAAATATTTTTAAAATAATCTAAGTGAGTTCCCCTGGATGTTTTGTACTACAGGGAGACTTAAGGGAGATGTCAGGCATGATGAGGTGGGTGTAATTTGTTGGGAGTACAATAGAGTAGTGAGAAATAAGTTCTAGGCATGGGGAATTACTCCTAAAATGGGTAGAGGATGGGGAATAGACTTCATTAGTCATTCGGGTTGGTGGAATGTCTTGCTAATGGTTATGAGAAATGATGGGAGCTGCAATTTAATCCTCACTGTGAACATGGATAGAAGCATTGTAGTTTAATCCTCTCTGGTTCTCATGCTAGTTAGTGGGATGTTTGATATTGGTTGGAAGGGAGATTACAGTGGTGAGGAGTGCTAGTTTTTGGTGGCAATGGAAACACACAGACAAAAGGTCATCTGTTAGGCCAAAGGAAAAGAGGTATCTGGGCACAAGAGATCAATTGAAGGTCACAAAATAAACTTTGTTGTACAAAGGAATGATATTTTCTACGGTTTAACATGAGTCTGAAGATTCAGAGAAGGTGTTGTAGGAAGAATTGGAGCTGGCTAAGGAGGTGGAGGATTTTATGGCTTTGGAAGGATGGATTCAACACCCTGGATCCACGAGGGGTCGAATGGATCTCTATGAATGTTGTCTAGCGACTTATTGGGTAATGAAAGGATTATTAGCAAAGGTTATAATGGAACAAGAAGAGAATACTATTGGGAATGAGGATCCCATTTTTTTATGGTGTGAACATAATGTTGATTCAAGATTCATGCATCACAAAATTGATATCATTGTTAAAAAATGGGCATTCGCTTCATGTCACAGTCCTCTAGGGAGGGTGGCAACTCAATCATCCCATCACAAGATGGTGTGGAACGCCCACAAGATTGAGACCAAGATTTGGAAAGTGGTTTGATGCTCTTGTTCTTACTTCTATTATTGAGTTTGTTATCGGAAGTTATGGGTGTGTGCAAGAAGATAAGGGACCTTATAGATGCAATCCTACTTTTAGGAAACATGCTCACGATACATACAAACACAACGAGCTCGCATTATGTAATGCTTGGTTTGGTTAAGATCGATCCTGACATGTCATATGACACGTAGGTTAGGCTAAGAAAAATGCACACGTGTTTTATAGTTACAAAAAACACACACGTTTTATAGTTACAAAACACATACGCATTATGGAGAATCAAAGCGTGCATGCATTGTTGAGAAGCAAAATGCACATGCGTTTTGGAGAAGAAAAATGCACATGTGTTTTAGAGAATAAAAACGCGCATGCGTTATGGAGAACTACAAAAAATGGTTTTGGTACATGGCTAGGGAAATGAATAAAAACAATAGTTTGCATCATTAATACTTAGGACCTATAGTAATATTTTAGCATCATCAAGAACAACATCTCAAACAACCATGCCTAGCCTCCCAAGAGCATAATTTTTCTTTGTGTTGTAATATGGACACCATTAGGAGGATTTAAAAACTAAGTATGGGACATAGTCCCTTGACCATGCTTGGGGGAAGAAACTCAAGACTTATGCCCTAAAGATAGTTTTTAAGGCTTGAGGTCCATGAACAAGGCATCAAACCTAAACAAAGGACCTATGTATGTGATATTTTGCATATATGAGAGAATATGCAATGCATTAGAAGTATATTAGCAGTAGAAACATATTCGTAGGCATGGTTGAGAGAGGAAACCTAGTCCTTAGGCCCTAAAGGAATCCTATATACATATAGGGCCAAGAACAACACCTCGAACAAACACACATGATCTCTTAAGGGTATCCTCAACCTTTAAGTTGGGATATACCCATGATTAGGATTTTTTTAGCATTAGATATGGAGGATAAGGTGTTAATCATGGTTGGTACATAAGGATTTAGTTTTAGGTTGTAAAACAGCTTTTACAGCTCAAGGTCCATGAACGACACCTTGAATCACCATAGATGACCTCTCAAGTTGATAGTTTAGTTTTGAATGGGAATATGGGAACCATTAGGGGTTTATAAGTACCATGTATGTGTCTTGGGACCTTAGACATAGTAAGAGGAGGAAACCTAGGCCTTAGCCCCTAAAAGATGCTTCTATCCATTTACAACTGGCAAGAGTGATGTGTTGAACAACCTCAATAGAGCCTTCCATGGTATCATTTATGTTGAAATTGGGATACTAGTGTCATTAGAATATTTTTAGCACTCAGTACAAATATTAGGCCCCTTGACATGGGTGGGGGGAAACACTTGGTCCTTGGCCCTTAAAGGAAGTTGTTAACCATTTAGGGCCAAAATTGATGCCTCCAACCACCACACATGACACTAAAAGTGAATCCTTTGAATATTAATGGGGATATGCATGCCATCATCATTTGTTGAGCACTAGGTATGCATCTCAAGGCCATGTACACAGTCAAGGGAGGAAACTATGGCCTTAAGCCTAACTAAAGCTTCTAGGCATCCGGGGATAGGAAGGATGCCTCAAAAAATCACACATGTCATCTCATAGGTATATTTTGACTACGAATATAGATGTTAGTGGAATTAGGTGGGTTTGAGAAGCAGGTATGTGACCTATGAGACATTATTGAGGGAATATGCTCGTTCCTTATGCCATAATGGAATATTTGAGGAACCCATGTTTATGAACAATTACTTGAAGCACCACACATGACCTACTCAAGGTATGCTTGGTCTCCAAGAAAATATGCACATGACTTTAATAAGTTTTGAGCATTAGATATGGGTATTAATGCATGAACATGGTTAAGGGATTAAATCCAAGACTCAATCCCTAAAGAATATTTTTGGAATCTATGGCTACGCATGTCCTTACTCACTATCCCTCTATTCCTTACTCGTTTCCCCTCCCTGCCTTTTTATTTCCATCTCTCTCTATCTCTATGTGTATGTGTGTGTGTGTGTGTCTTTCCCCCTATATCTCTCACAACCTCCCTCTCTCTCTCTATATGCGTGTGTGTGTGTCCCTCCCTCGCTCCCCATCTCTCAAAACCTATCTCCACCTTCTTTATACCTTCCTCACTATAGATCCCTACATCACTCTCTCTATTGCTGCCCCCTCTCCTTGCTCTCGTTGTTTCTCACCCCCCCTCTCTCTCCCACACAATCTCTCTCTCTATATATATATATGTGTGTGTGTGTGTGTGTGTGTGTGTGTGTGTGAGTGTGTGTGTGTGTGCAACCCTCCCTCATTCCCCCTCTCTCATAACCTCTCTCCACCTTCTCTATATCTCCCTCACTATCCCTCTCTCCACCACTCTCTCATTATCACTCACCCCTCCATGCTCTCTCTCTATTACTCACCTAGCCCCCTCTCTCTCCCACACAATCTGTGTGTGTGTGTGTGTCCATCCCCCTTCTCTCTCTATATATATGTGTGTGTGTGTGTCACTCCCTCACTCCCCTCTCTCATAGTCTCGCTCCACTGTATGTATACCTCCCTCACTACCCCTCCCTCCATATCACTCTCTCTATCATTCACCCCTCGCCCCTCTCTCTTTTTCGCTCACCCTTGTGTGTGTGTGTGTGTGTGTGTGTGTGTGTGTGTGGATACTCCCTTTCTCTATATCTCTATGTGTGTGTGTGTCCCTCCCTCACTTCCCATATCTCATAACCTCTCTCCACCTTCTCTATACCTCCCTCACTATCCTTCTCTCTCTCTCTCTCTTTCTACTTATCACCCCTCTCCCTCTCCCTCTATTGCTCATGCATCCCCCTCTCTCCCACATAGTCTATGTGTATGTGTGTGTCCCCTATCTCACAAACTCCCTATGTCTCTCCCTCTCTCCCCACCTTATATTTACCTCCCTCTATAAATATCTCCCTCCCTCTCCATGTTTCTCTCTTTCACCGCCTCCCTCTCTCTCCATCGCTCAACCCTCCACCTTATGTCTTTGACACCATCTCTCTCTCTCTCTCTCTCTCTCTCTCTCTCTCTCTGTATATATATATATGTGTGTGTGTGTGTGTGTGTGTGTGTGTGTGTGTGCGCCCCTGCCCCTTTTCTCTCCTTGTGTCTACCCCCCCCAACTCACACACACCTTCTATCCCTCCCTCACTATCTCTTTGCTTCATTCTATCTCCATCCCTCCCTCTCTATCGTATTCTCTCTCACACTCTCTCTACATCATTTTCTCTCTCTATTATAATCCCTTCCTCTATGTTTTCAACTTATCCCTTCTCCTCAACCCCCTACCTCATTATGAACCCTATTCTCTATTTTATCGCGTCTCATTCCCATCTCTTCAATTTCCCCCTCCTTCGCCTCTCTCCTCCAACACATTCCATTCCTCCTATAATACTCAATATCCACCTTTCCATTCACCAATCCTCTCTGTCGTCAAACCATCACCCACTTCCTCCCCTCCAACTTATCACCCTTTGTCACTTAAGTCTCACATACTGCTTCTAACCCTATACGTCTTCAACACCTCTTCTCCTCCTAATAGTGCTCTCAATCCCCACTCCCCTTCACCCTTGTAACCCATAATATTCCCATTCTATTCATCTTTATCCACTTGAATTTACAACATCCTCCTAGGACCTTGACCCTTCCCCACCCCCTCTCAACTATTGACCATAATCACTCGAACTTACAACATTCTCCTAGGCCCTTAACCCTTCTCCACCCCCTCTCAATATTTAAATATTCCCACTTGAACTTCCAACATCCTCCTAGGCCCTTGACCCTTCGCCACCCCTTTCAACTATTAACCATCCCCACCTGAACTTCCAACATCCTCCTAGGCCCTTGAACGTTCCACACCCCCTCTAAACTATTAGCCATACATTTGTTGTATTGCATATATTTCTATATTTTTTGCTCTACATAACGTGCATGCATTATAGAACTACATAACGTGCGTGTGTTTTGTTGTTCTATAACGCACACGTGTTTTGTAGTTCTATAACATGTGCACATTTTGTAGTTTTATAAAGCTTGCACATTTTGTAGTTCTATAATGCGCATGTGTTTTCCAATTCTATAAGGGCGGAAAATCCAGTTTGAATTTAAACATGCCAATTCACTTGCCTGCATGTCACCAATAGTCCTATGTGTATGGTTTGGAGTTTTCTTCGGTAATACCAAACATGTGTTATGGTATATGATAAACCATAGTTAATTGGGAATTTCTTCCAGTTTTTGAAGAAGTCGTTGTTTACGCACTCGTTACAATATGCTACACACAATCATTTTTTACGAAATCTTAAACATAAATAGCATTTTTTCTACAGATTCTAAATACGTAATTTTTATTAAAAAATATTACATTTTCCTTTTTTTTCAATTTCTATTGTATCCTAACTCCTTAACTCAAAAAACATGTTGTTAGTGTTTTTTACATAACTTTTTCATTTCTTAATCGTTTTAAAAAGAAATTATACGGTGCACTAGAAGACACTGACCTATACATTCTATAAAATCCCCATTTCATGATTATTTCATTAGACCTTCAAAGGATGCACTCACAAAAGACATACTATTTTCGAGGAATGATCACTTAGATAATTATGAAAAAAATAAATATTACTAATTTTATTTTCAAAAAATAGTGTTGCACTAGTGTTATATGTTCTCTATTTGTTGCACCCACAAAAATTAGGCCATCAAAGGATGCACCCACAAAACTTTAGGCCCTCAAAGGCTGCACCCACAAAAAATATATACCTTATCATTTGCCTAAAAAACAAAAAGTGATTGTTAGAAAAAATGAAACTTGATATAGTTATAAAAAATTTCAATACATAAAAGTTATATATTCGGAAACATGATTCAATTTCCTACATTTAATATTTTTTACTCAAAGCAAGATATTTTGTGTAAGTATCTTAAAAAATACAATTAAGTTGTGGGATGCCTAATTTTTTCAGTCTTCTATTGCATCTAACGTGTCAAAAGTGGCCATCATTAGCTTGCACTCACCCTTAGAATATTGTTGTTATAGTTTGTTTTTCCTGTAGCTTTTTAAAGTGGTTTTATGAAGGGTTTGGTTATGATAGGTCAGTCTGATATTGTTTTAGCCCTATTTTCCCCTATGGGGAGGGGAGGTTTTTGGTATGGACATCATGGTTTATGGGTGATAGACATTCTAAGAGATGGAAAAATTTTTAGGAATCTCTTAAAATAGTGATATGTTAAATTACAAAAAATAATTATCTAGGTGAGTAGACTTCGAAATTAGTATGTCAAGTGTTAGTGCACCTTTTCAAGGTATTGATGTAATGATTATGGATTGAAATTTTTATAACATGAAGAGGTCAGTGTCTAGTAGTACAATACATAATATATTTATAAATTGGGTTAGAAAAGAAAAAATTACGGCATAAACATGACTAGTTTTCTAAAAGAATAGTTGCAACTAAAAGCTCCACCAACTTCATGCACTCACCTGGAAAAAAAATCATGCATGAACGTTGTTGGGATTTCCATTTTCTAAACACACAAAGGGACATGGAAATGTATCAACCCAATATTTGAGTTTATCACAAGCCATTTACAGCTACTATTTTGATATCCAGACTTCAATAAGTTGAATGGTGACAATGATGTTAAAATTGTTCCAAGTTTCAAGAATTTTTTTATAAAAGGCATATGAAATTTGGGGTTAGTATAGATAAAAATGATGAAGCTACTTATTAGTCTCTTATTTGCATGCAATCCTACAAGACTCAAGTTAGACTTCCAAAAGACATTGAGGAGAAGGTGGTACAATTGTAGTAAACCAATCGTTACACTATACCAGATCATAAGCATTTTCTATGGTGGCACATATGATGAGCATTGTAAGCACATTATTGAGTTGAAATAGTTTGATTTATTTAAGAAATTTTAAAAAATCAATCCTTTTGTAAATATTATCATTTGAAAATTTAATCAATTCAAACAATGGTATACTAATCCCAACATAATTCATGACATATTGTTATTGCTACCATGTTCTATTCTAGATCTATTATGTCACATTTGTAGATTTATGCAAAATTCATTGGAAAAGTGACCCTACTCAAGTCCCATAGTGCATGGTTTTGTTTCAATGATATTATGCAAAAGGAATCTTAAATATGTGTTTTCCTGTAAAAAATGTGTTGGTAGAAGAAGATTCCCAAAATGTGGTAATCATGTCATAATCTAAGGGGTTACATAAGGTTACTAGTAGCACAATAATACATGACTTTAAGATACAAGATCATACATACACACATAAAGGTATAAGAAATAACACATGTAGTGGTGATAGAAGTAACAAGTATCTTATCTCATTAGACCAACATGTACAAAAATATCATTACATCTTCTAGACCATTAGCCTATTATATAGTTCATACAAACAATTATATAGTTATAACTCCCTAACTGCTTGATAAGTTGTCTTAACCATCGTGATTGAATGAGCTTGTTCTTGTTACCATGTTCTATTCTATCTCTATTATGAAAAATTTGTATATTTATGCAAAATTCATTGGAAAGGTGACCCTTATCGAGTCACATAGTGCATGGTTTTGTTTCAATGATATTATGCAAAAGGAATATTGAAGACATTTTTTCCTATAAAACATGTGTAGGTAGAAGAAATTGCCCAAAATGTGGTAATAATTTCATAATATAAGGGATTACATAAGGTTACTAGTCGCATGTCAATACATGATAAGATACAAGATCATGAATACACACATAAAGGTAGGAGAAATCAAACATGTAGTGGTGATAAAAGTAACAAGTATATTATATCATTAGACCATCATGTACAAAAAACATCATTACATATTTTGGATCACCAACCTATTATATAGTTCACACAAACAAATATACAGTTATAACTTTCCAACTGCTTGATCAGTTGGCTTAACCAACTTGATTGAATGAGTTGAGTAATCTTTAGTCTATTGGGTGGACCTAGTCTACTGGTTGACTAGGTTCCTCCAACATCTCCCCCACTCCAAAATGCTTCTTCATCCTAAAGAGAATAGGGAGATGTTACTATAAGTACAATTTTGACAAAATTACAAAAATATTGAAAGGTCTTCATAACTAATACAATTCAGATGCCTCGCATGGTGGAGTAAATTCAACACATGCTTTGATAATGGCTGGGGCAAAGAGGTTGATGTGGTCTTGAAATACGTGCCATTCAGTGAGGGCAATCCCAATGTTTGCTTCTATGATAGTGAGCTTTAATAGTCAGATTAGATTTACTTGCATAAGATGATCTACCATACTTTGCATGTATGGACCAAAGTTCCATGTCTGGATTTTTATCGGTATGATCAGTTTGCATATGTGGTTAGTCAATGTAATGAATTCTTCTTGTTCTCATTTTGCTTCATGTAGCCATTGGTATTCTTTTATACTTAATTGGTCATGTCCTTATTGCTCCATGTGTTGGTTGTCCAAAGTATGTGATGTGACTAGGTCAGTTGATTGCTTCCGTTTGTAAAGTTCAAATAACATGTCTCGTGTATTATGAATTTCAACAAATTTTTTATCATAATATGAGTACCAGCTATTAAGAAAAATTGATGAGTTTCATGCCTGTACTTCATACTCTTTCATATTTTGACCACATTCTTCAATATCTCTGAACTGACTGGCAATGAGGAGGCCAGTTTCAAGGCGAGTGCAAATATTTGAGGGACCTTTTAGATGCAATGGTAGATTCAATAAAATCACTCAATTTATATAAAAGAGAATTGATTCTAAGCAATCACGATCTTGCCAAACCTAGTACCAAGCCTGCCACGATGAAGGTGCGATGAAGGCCAAGTAGGATAGTTAAACAAAACTCATACACACAATGCAGTTCTAAAATTCATACACATTTGTAGAACATATTTTATGCCCCAAAATGCGTCGTTTCCATCATTTTCTCCATGACACCGACATACAACAATTTCCAGGAACCAAAGAGGGTATTAGTGAACACGATTTGGGTGGAAAGGGCCTCCATCTTCCACATTGGGCATGATTCTCCTCCATCTATGGTATTTACATCAAAATCCATCCTTCTAAATAATCTATTTTCAGTCATTTGTATGACATAAAATAAATTTAAACCATAATTTTATAAATTTGTATGCCTTAAAAAAATTTGAACCAAAATTCTAGTCATTTGTGTGCTTATAGGAAATTAAAACCCCAATTTACTCATAAAAAATAAATTAGTTTCACTAGATGCATATATATCCATGAGCATCCTTATGAATCCAAACCACTATTCACAAATATGTGAAGTTTCTCATGTATATAGAAAGGTTGCATACAACTAAGAAAAATTTAAAGTGGGATTCATATCTACCCCAAAATACAACTAAAAAAAATATCAAGTGGAATTCATATATGCCCCAAAATTCAACTAAAAAAATAGCAAGTGGACTTCATAATGGTATTTTATTAATCGATAGAACCTTGTACCCCCTCATCTAGTCTCTAGCCCTTTCCTCTATCCATAATCTCAGAGTTGGTCCTCCAAGGGTATTAGTCGACACCCTATAGTTTTAACGAAACTTCATAATCCAAGCCTTAAAATAAGGTAGAGAAGCTTGACATGACATATACACATAGGCCATTTAATGTATGTATCTGGAAATTTAAATTGTGTCAACTTCGTGCATCCTTTAAATGTTTGTAGGTTGTTATGTGGGTAAGGTATTTTGTATTCCACTTGGTTGGGTCAGTTTCTAGCTGTGTTGGGTGCTTATGTGTGTTAGGTATGTTCCATCTTTGTGAATACAATTTCACATTGTTTATGCAATTGGATCATGGTAAAAAACAATTTAAATGTACATTGTTGTCATTATGTAATATTGTAATTGTGCATTATTTTCAAATTTATAGCTGATATTTCCATTCAATCGTAAAATCTATCAAGAATTGGGAATATTATACATAGAAACATTCTTGGCCACATAGTGTATTATCACACTTAAAAAACTGAACCATGAAGATCTCAAGAGATTTGATATGAAATATCTTTTATATCATGAAATTTATAATACAAAAATAGAAGGCCCTTATATGCCCTATCAATGTACATGTATAAAAAACATCATTGATGTACATGCAAACAAAAGTACATCTGTCCTAGACTGCGTCCCTATACTCTAACTTCCTCTTGTACAGAAAAATACATATTTGTCCTGGAATAACACATAAAAAATCTAACTTTTTCTTGTTTTTTCTTGACTCTAATACTTTTTTCCTCTGTCCACGACCATCGTGCATCTATGGCGACTGCAAATCAATGACAATATTTCTTAATCAGGCAATTGAACTAGTACTGTCGAGCAATAAAAAAGTTTGAAAATTTAAAATATGACTTAATTGTACATAAAACAAACACTCACTACATCCATCTGGGGTATATATGCCTCTAGTGTCCTCCTCCTTGTAGAGAGTCTCTCTGCAATGCTTCTCTATGAATAAAAGAACTATGTCAATTATCTCAACAATTATCAACATGTACATGAATGAGAAAGTACTAACCAATTATGTAAATAGTGAACATCTCATCGAAAAAATTTGTCCCTGGGAATGAGACTTGGTTTCTTCAATAGAAAGAGGATCCATGGGTTGAACATCAACCTCGGTTGCGTGCTCTAATGGACAAGGGTGTGGCTACATTCACCAAATGATAAAATAGTTAGACATTGTGCATGTCCATAGACAATACAAAGGAACTCTACAATTACAAATATTCAAGTAGATGTACCTATGTGTGACTTATCCCTATTGTAGATGCAACATTGATGGCAACATCAACAACCTTGCTAAGGTCTGGCACAAATGACTCTACATCCTGATGCTAACATTAAGAAAAACTAGTTGTCAAGTGAATTTAAAGCTAACCAGCAACTGCCATTAGAAGTGTGTACATTATCGTGGAATGAGCCCATTAGAGGAAATTTCAATTTAAAATGGGCCTTCCAAAAATAATACAAATTCCATGTCATCATGTATTAGCCAATCAAAATGATTTAAAATTCAAAAAGGGAGCACCTCTTAAACAATTTTTTTATATAAATTTGGGGATAGGTATCATAAAAAAAACTACTTTTTTTGTTTGTATTTTTGACATATCTACCTGTTTTTTTACTCAAATTTCGATTGAGAGAGCTCGTTGGATGCGGAATTAAATTCCACATCCAACGTGCTCTCCCGATCGAAGTTTGAGTAAAAACACAGGGAGATATGTCAAAAATACAAACAAAATAATAGTTTTTTCTTTTCTTCCTCCAAAATTAATAAATATTATTTTATTATTTTAACTATTATTTTATTAATTTTCCTTAGGAGGCCCATTTTGAGTTAAAATTTCCTCTGATTAGTAGGTTCATCGTCATGGAAACCCGCTCTTTTTAAGGAAGAGGTTCACCTAGTGTAGAAAACAAGCTTATCTACGTTTGGACTACGAGGAGATCCAAACCAAAGAGGTGGTGTAGGGATTTGCGATGATGTCTGCAGTCATAAAGTGTTACCATAGTTAGACACGGACTTGAATGGATGGAATAATATGTATTGAAAATATAACATGTTGTAATATACTTACCTCTTCCTGGGACATATCTCTCCCCATGGGAGGGACCGCTGTCAACAATTTCTTTCCCATTTGCAGATCCAAATAACATCTACAAGTTTAAAAATTATAAATATTAGCAATCTATAAAGGAGTCTACAGTAATACATTTAAATAATTTGAACAAGATTCAGTCATTAACCATGTACTTACATTCCTGAGGTAATCATAAAATCCACCTGGGGGTAATTCGCTGAGATCAATGTCTCCAACATCCGGTTCAAAATGGGGTTCCTGCAACTTCAAAAATTGTAAATATTAGACCATTTAACAAATTAATCAAGACTAACACATGTATTAACAAAATGATATGTATTAGAAAAATGATACATGTTGAAATATTACCTCGGTGTTGGTTTTTTGAGCCTTGAATACAACCACACCGGGTGCAATAGCACCCCCCTTAGAAGCATCAAGTTCCTACAAGAGTAAAAATTGCATATATTAAGAATCTTTTAGTATGTGTACAATATGGAAAAATTAAAAAATATACAACAATAGAGTTTTAACAATGTCCTTATCTAACCACCAGTCATCGTAGAGGTACCATGTGTTGGTCCACGACCGTAACAAGATTGACCACACGTGTGGCTCACTCTAGGGCACATGGGATGTCGGTCTATCCCCACCAATAGATGGTCCTCTACCACTGGAAGATGGTGGTTGTACCCCACAAGAGGAAGAGGGCCCTTCTTGGTCAATAGTTTTGGTGTGTCGGGAAATCATCTCAGCTAGAGTAAGGAATGCCTCCTATGTCTAGGTAACCATATCATGTGCAGGAGGGATGTCTGGCATTAGTAGTTGGGAATAGGGTGGAGGTATATGTTGATTGTGATCTCTATGCCTAGCATTGGGTCAGTTTTGGGGCATCCCTCTACCAACACCTTGGAACCCCAACATGTAAAAATAGTCGACATGTTTTCCCATCACAAACTTTGCATACAATTTCTAGAAGAAGTACAATTGTACTGCCCTTTTATTGTGCGAGGAATATTGAAAACCATGTACCATCTTTTCATCAAATGGTCTGCAATGGGTTGACAGATGCAACACTCAATCGAAATATGTGGCTTATTGCTCTCCGAAATGTCATCTATCCCAGGCACTCTAAATGATGTATATATGTACTCTTTTGTTATTTTTAGCTTCTTTATCTTGTTATAGCTCAAACCATCAGCATATTCTCGTCTTTTGGTTTCCCTGTAGGATGATATGTTATACAAAGCATCATTCGATCTAGCGATCATATCCACTATGGTCAACAATGATGCTTATGAGGAGAAACAAAGTTCATCTCCACCCCTCCAGGAAGAACCAATATCTCTCAGATGACCAATAACTCTCAATATCTCTAGATTGTGGTCCAGAGTAGCCACTGCAATCATAAATACAAATAAAATATCATTAGAAAAATAAGCACATGGTATAATGACATCTCTAAGCAATGAAAAGTGTAAAACTAATGTATGACAAATAAGAACATAAACTAAATTTATAATTTAAATTTTAAAAGTGATCTTGAATTTTACAGTAAAGAATAAACATTTAACATTTTTCATCTTAAATTTATGTCATAAATTTTAGTATTAATTCGAATTTCCATATGCATGTGTACATAAAATGTCTTATGTGCATATGTTGACTCGGAAGCTCCTCTAGCTTATTTTAAGGCTTGGATTATGAAGTTTCATCGAAATTGTGAGGTGCTGACTAATTCCCTTGCAGGACCAACTCCCAGATCGTGGGTAGAGGCAAGGGCTAGAGCCTAGAAGAGGCGACAAAGGTGTTATTGATGAATAAAATCCCAATATAGGAAAGGATTTTGTTGGATATGTAAATATTTGTTGTAGCATGATTTGTTTTGGACTCCAAAGTCCATTTAGCATATCTTTGTTTATACATAATTTGGGCCATGTATGGATTCCACTTGATGTTATTTTAGTTGTATGCACTCTTTCTATATACCCATGAGAGACTTTGCATACTTGTGTATAGTGGATTTTATATTTGCATGGTTTCCATTGGATTCTATCATGTATGATAGTATGTGATTGGCATGTAATCAAACACATCAGCCTCCCTATGTATCTTGATGTTCGTAGATCCTACTATTGAACTCCGTTGTTGTCTTGACCTATAGATCCTACTGTTGTCTTGACCTTAACCAAAAACTACCCTTCAATCAAGAGGAAATATTTGTTAAGCATGGGAAGATTCTATACCTTATTTTAACACTTGGATTAGGAAGTTTCATCAAAACTATAAGGTGTTTATTAATGTTCTTGGACGACCAACTTCGATATTTTTGATAGATGCAAGGGTTTTACCATGTTTGCTTATGTATTTTAAGGAAGATATGAATTCTACTTGAAATTTTTTTTAGTTGTATGCAACCTTGCAATATACTTTACAAACTTTGCATATTTGTTAATTTTGGTTTGGATTCACAAGGATGCCTGTGAATATACATATGCAAACTGTGAAGTTGATTTTTTTTTATGAGTAAATTGGGGTTTTGGTTTACATTGGGCATGTAAATTACTTATGCAAACTTGCAATATACTTGACAAACTTTGCATATTTGTGAATTTTGGTATGGATTGACAAGGATGCTTGTGAATACGCATATGCAAATAGTGAAATTGATTTGTTTTTATGAGTAAATTGGGGTTTTGGTTTCCATTGGGCATGTGAATTTTGATATGGATTCACAAGGAAGCTTGTGAATATACATATGGAAATAGTCAAAATGATTTGTTTTTTATGATTAAATTGACGTTTTGGTTTCCATTGGGCATGTAAATTCCTTTATGGGCATATAAATTAAAATAAAATTGGTTTAAATTCATATTAGGGCATAGAAATTATTGAATATAGGGAAATTAGCATTAGAGGATTTGAAGAAAATACCTCACAAGCAATAGGTTGATCCCTGAGGTGGAGTTTGTTGGCCTTTTCTCACCCAAAACGCATTCGCCCTAGCTCATTTTTGCTCTGCCCGAACTCGTTCTAGCACATGGTTATGGCGAAAATGACGGGCTCAGCCTGTTTTAACCGTAAAACAGGTTTTATATAATGCACACACGAGTTTGCTAGCTATAACGAGAGTGTGTTTTTGTTCACTACAACGCGTGTGCGTTGAGTTTAACTATCCTAATTGGAAAGCATGTTGGCAGCCTTGGGACTAGGCTTGGAAGTGTTGGGATTTCTTGGGATGATTTATATTTATGGATCTTGAGTGATTGACTTCACTCTACCATTGCATATAAAAGGTATTTCTACTTTGTGCACTCACCCATAGAGACAAGTTTTGGATTCTCTAGTGGTTTTTAGAAGTTCACATTTGTTTTCCCTAGGTTAGAGTTGACACCTTCACAAGGAGTACACTATAGTTGTTGGAAGAATTACATCTAAGCATAGGTCCCTATTGGAGAGTGTTGTACCATGCAGAGGTTTCCAAAGTGACTTTAAAATTAAAGCAAGATCATATATGGTAGGCTTTGTTAATAAAATCTCGGTATGCTGGAGCTTGGGATGTCTTAATAAATTCTTGTTAGAGCTTCTCATAATCAAAGAAAAGTTTTGAAGGATTGATCAAACACTATATCTATGGACAAGTCATCACTTATCCAATCACTTGTATTGAGATATCAAAATTCAATTGAATGCAATATAATGAATGTTCTTGTTGGGATTTAATTGAAGCTACAACTTGAAGTTCTCAAAAACTAAATAAACCAAAATGACTAAGTAGTTGAGCATCTTTGAAGTAAAAACCTATCATGACTAAGAAAAGTGCGCTCCTCATAAACTATGTAAAAACCTATCATTGTATTTTATATAGGGATCAAATTCAATGAATTCATAAACTATGTAAAAACTTATTATTGTATTTTACATAGGGATCAAATTCAATGAATTTAGTGGTCAAAACTATTTTGTCATTAATTTAGAGATCATACAATTTACAGAAATGAGTACAAGAATTTGTAGAAAATGTTGGTATGTCTATGTTATAAGGAAATTTATTCAATATAACATAAAATGCAGGCCAATGTGTGCATTTCCTCGAGGGACTCAACCGTGATTTTTACCATGTGGAAAACACATAAATTTGGAGTTTCCTTGCAGAGCATAAGTTTTTATGTCTAAAATTTAAACTTTGAAAGCTTATTTAGGTTTTTTTATGCCTGGACAGATACTCTATGGTTTGAATTAGTGAATTTTTATTTGTAATGCATGTTGGGCGTACATTTGAGTGAAGCAATCCAAAATTGAATTGCTTCAGTAAAATGCACACACATGCCTTATTTCTTTGTCAAATTCAATGAATAAAATAAGAGAGTGTTTTTTTATCATTCCTAACCTTTCAAAAGTTTAATATTTCCATTTTTTTACCTGAAACTTTCCCCTTTGGAATGTTTCTCCAAGCATGCATAGTTTTCTTTCGGTGTGCATTTAGTCAAAAAGTTTACAAGTGTGAATAATAGCTTTGGAACAATACTAGAATAACTTATTCATAGATAATTAGGCTCATAAATGTGTATATATGCCAAATTCCAAATTTCATACCTAGAGTGTACTTCAATTAGCATTGTTATGCATTTCTGGTTCTTGCCATGAAAAATTGGAAAATACTATCAATGGTTGTTTTGCATGACTTGGATTTTACTGTAGATCATACAATTTACATAAATGAGTACAAGAGTTTGTAGAAAAGGCTGGTATGTCTATGTTATAGTGCAATTTATTCAATATAACATGAAATGCAGGCCCATGTGTGCATTTCCTCAAGGGACTCAACCCTTATTTTTTCCATGTGGAAAACACAAAAATTTGGTGTTTCCTTGTAGAGCATAAGTTTTTATGCCTAAAATTTAAACTTTGAAAGATTATTTAGGTTTTTTATGCCTGAATAGACACTCTATGGTTTGAATGAGTGAATTTGGATTTGTAATGTAGGTTGGGCATGCATTTTAGTGAAGCAATCCAAAAATGACTTGTTTCAGTAAAATGCACGCACATGCATGATTTCTTTCTCAAATTCAATGAATACAATAGGAAAGTGTTTTTCATTATTCCTCACCTTTCAAAATTTTAATATTTCCAATTTTTTACCTGAAACGTTTCCCTTTGGAATGTTTCTCCAGGCAAGTATAGTTTTCCTTTGATGTACATTTAGTCAGAAAGTTTACAAGTGTGAATAATAGATTTGCAACAATACTAGAAGAACTTATTCATGGATAATTAGGCTAAAAAATGTGTATATATGCCAACTTTCAAATTTCATATCTAGAGTGTACTTCGATTGGCATTGGTGTGCATTTTTAGTTCTGGCCATGAAAAATTGACAAACACTATCAATTGTTGTTTTGGATGACTTGGATTTTACTGTAGATTATACAATCTACAGAAATGAGTACAAGAGTTTGCAGAAAATGTTCATATGTCTATGTTATAGTGCAATTTATTCAATATAACATGAAATGCAGGCCAATGTGTGCATTTCCTCGAGGGACTCAACACTAATTTTTACAATGTGGAAAACACATAAATTTGGAGTTTCTTTGCAGAGCATACGTTTTTATGTCTAAAATTTAAACTTTGAAAGATTATTTAGGTTTTTTATTCCTGAACAGACACACCGTGGTTTCAATAAGTGAATTTGGCTTTGTAATGCAAGCTAGGCATGCATTTGAGTGAAGCTATCCAAAATTGACTTGCTTCAGTAAAATGCACGCACATGCCTAATTTCTTTGTCAAATTCAATGAATAAAATAAGAGTGTTTTTTTTATTATTCCTCACCTTTCATAAGTTTAATATTTCCAATTTTTTACCTGAAACTTGTCCCTTTAGAATGTTTCTCCAAGTAGGCATAGTTTCCTTTGGTGTGCATTTAGTTAAAAAGTTTACAAGTGTGAATAATAGCTTTGCAACAATACTAGAAGAACTTATTCATGGATAATTAGGCTCAGAAATGTGTATATATGCCAAATTCTAAATTTCATACCTAGAGTGTACTTCAATTGGCATTGGTGTGCATTTTAGTTCTGGCCGTGAAAAAATGGCAAATACTATCAATTGTTGTTTTGCATGACTTGGATTTTACTGTAGATCATACAATTTATAGAAATGAGTACAGGAGTTTGTAAAAAAGCTTGGTATGTCTATGTTGTAGTGTAATTTATTCAATATAACATGCAATGAAGGCCAATGTGTGCATTTCCTCGAGGGACTCAAACCTATTTTTTAGAATGTGGAAAACACATAAATTTGGAGTTTCCTTGCAGAGCATACGTTTTTATGTCTAAAATTTAAACTTGAAAGCTTATTTAGGGTTTTTATTCCTAAAAAGGCACTCTGTAGTTTGAATCAGTGAATTTGGATTTGTAATGCAAGTTAGGCGTGCATTTGAGTGAAGCTATCCAAAATTGCCTTACTTCAGTAAAATGCTCGTACATGCATGATTTCTTTGTCAAATTCATTGAGTAAAATAGGTGAGTCTTTTTTATTAATATTCCTCCCCTTTTACCATTTTAATATTTCCAAATTTTTACCTGATACTTTCTCCTTTAGCATTTTTTTTTTACTTTTGGCCTTAATATTGAATGTTTTTTTTGTTTTGCAAGGTAACTCATCAATGGATTATTCAAATGAGACATCTCAACAAAATATTCCTCGAAAAAGAGGTCGACGTAAGGGTTTCTGTTACTGTAATATTCCAACTTTGGAACCATGTGACGTTCTCCCTCAATTCATTCATGTTAGAGGGAAAAAGAATGCTAACTGTGCTGGTTATGAACAATATCAAGGATTTGGAGATGAGAATTAAATACCATAGAATGAAACCAAAAATTTCCCTTAATCATCAAGCAATCATGCAGCCAATTTACAACCTCATTTCACTCAAATATAGGCCATTAATACTTCTTCTGTTATAAATATATCTGATCAAAATGTTGAAGGTTGTGCTGCTCAACAACAAAGGCGTGCTTTGACTCCAATTACAATTGCAAGAAATGGCAATGTACGAGATAGAAATATTTACCATATAATTAATCATCTTTCACCGCATGTGAATTTCCCATACTTCCATCAAAGAAGAGATGTTATTCCTTCTACCATTACAATGAACTCTGGTTTGGATTATGCAAATATGTACCATAGCAGAATGAATTCTATTTTGCAGAATAAGGCCACACTTTTCCCTCAAATATCTATGATTGATGATGTTGTTGTTACAAATCAGTCTAATCAAAGTGGTAAAGGTTGTGTTGCTCAACAACACAGTCATCGTTTGACTCCAAATATAGTTGCAGGGAATGACAATGTTCAAGATATAATTGTTTACCATAGAATTAATCCTATTTCACAGAATGTCACTATCCCAAACCTCCCTCAAATAACAGATCGTATTCATGCTGCCACTACAATGAACTTTGTTTTGGATAATGCAAATATGTACCACAGCGGAATGAAATCCATTTGGTGGAATAAGGCCACACTTTTCCCTCAAATATCTGTGATTGACGATGTTGCTGTTAGAAATCAATCTAATCAAAGCGTCAAAGGTTGTGTTCCTCAAGAACAAAGGCATCCTTTGACTCCAAATATAGTTGCAGGGAATGACAATGTGCAAGATAGAATTGTTTACCATAGAATTAATCCCATTTCACAGAATGTGACTATCCCAAACCTCCCTCAAAGAACATATCCTATTCCCGCTGCCACTACAATGAACTTTGTTTTGGATAAAGAAAATATGTACCACAACAGAATGAACTCCATTTTGCAGAATAAGGCCACACTTTTCCCTCAAAGATCTATGATTGATGATGCTGCTGCTACAAATCAGTATAATCAAAGTGTTGAAGGTTGTGTTCCTCAAGAACAAAGGAATCCTTTGACTCGAAATATAGTTGCAGGGAATGACAATGTTCAAGATAGAATTGTTTAACATAGAATTAATCCTATTTCATAGAATGTGACTATCCCAAACCTCCCTCAAAGAACAGATCCTATTCCTTCTGCCACTACAATGAACTTTGTTTTGGATAGAGAAAATATGTACCACAATGGAATGAACTCCATTTCATAGAATGAGGCCACACTTTTCCCTCGAAGATATGTGGTTGATGATGCTGCTATTACATATTAGTCTAATCAAAGGGTTGAAGTTTATGTTCCTCAACAAGATAGGGAATGTTTGACTTCAGTTATTGTTGAAAGGAATGGAAGTGTAGAACCCAACGGGAAACAATTGGAGCATGGATCCCTTGAGAACTTGGATGAAATTGGAAGACATGAAACAAATGAAATAATCACATTTCATGAACATGTGGATAGAGATGCAACTGTAGGAAACCAAAATTGTACAGTTGGAGGAGCTACAATAGAAATGCCTAAAGGGTGTTCAACAAATGGAACTACACATTCTCAAAAAAGATCAAAAGGAAATCGGTCAAGGACATCCTTATTGAGTCTTAAGAAGAGGTCAGGATGGTTTAACCACAGACAAAAAGAGGGGATGTCAATATTTAAATAAATTGGGAGATGGTTTTCTAGAAAATTACTCCAAGATGTGGATGAAAATGACATTATTGCTGGAATTGGGTACTTCATCAACAAAACCTATAATGAAGAGTCTAAAATTGAAGATGTTATTGAACAACTATATGGAATTCTTAAAAAAATTCGATTAATTGTTGTGGAAGAGATTCGTAAGGATTTTATGCCTAGAAACATGGCTTCATCAAGTATGCAATTGAATGAAGCAGAAACATGGCTTCATCAAGTCATAAGAGTTTGCAATGAATGAAGCAGATTGACTCTCGTGGTGTACTAAAGGGGGTTAATGCAACATCAATTTGTAGATAAATGAAAAAGTGGAGCAAAGAAGCTAAGGATATTGATATGGGTTGGGAGAGAACCGATGGTTTCACATATGGAGTTCGAGTCAAGGAAGTAGAGTCCTATGCTTCCTTCATGCTTGAATCATATGAAAAGAGGTCTAGAAGTATAGTCAATGAAGTTTCTTTCAAACTTTAGTATTGATTCTTGTGTACATTATGATCAAGGGGGGAAGGTATGTGAGATATTATTTGAGCTACTAGAAGGAAATGGCTTGATGTCTTGTGTAAGCCTTTGAAAATGGGATGAAAAGGAAGAATATAAACAATTTTTAGCACATGATGTCGATCCTGAAAATGAGGAGAATTTAAAGGAACAGTTAAACAAGCTTTCACAAGATGACATGAAGATGATAGATGGAAGGGAAGTGAAAATTATTTTGTTTGAGTGTCATGATCTAGTGGCAATATGCAGTTTAGTATGCAACAATATTGTTTCTCCTATGGGAAATCATTTTTGTCCTTGGTGCACATGCCATAAAAAAAGCATACACATGGTTATAGATGAAATCAAAATTGAAGAAGGAGATACTACAACGTAGTGTTTCTGAATTTTATGCAATGTCAACAAACTTGCTCTTGGTAAGCTATGCACGTTTATTACAAGTTTTTAAATTTATGTTTATATATTGCCATTGCTTTCTTAATCTTACTACATTCTAAAATGTCAGGAGTTGAATCCATCTTTCGAACCAAGCAAATGATGGGATGAAAATTTAGATGACTGTATTTTAAACATTCAACCAAACTTATCTTGTACAAAGATGAATATTGTGAAGAACTATCCCATGGATAGAACAAATGATGAAAATGTACACAGTTTCATAATTAATTCTTAATTATAAATGAAGCTTCTTAGTATTGCACTAACCCATACCCATTAAAACATGTGCTACCAATTACAGTTGACTCCTGGTGCAATGTCCAAGCTTGTATATTGTGCTCACCATGCTAGGATTAGAACTGTTTTGAAGATCTTTCGTTAGATTCAAAGAATTGCACAAGAATATGACAAGGTTCATCTAGCTAGAGGCACTGAGACAACACAATTTGTTAAAATTTGGGAGGATGTGGAAAAAACCAATGTTCCATGTAAGACATGAGAACCATACCATCATAAAACCCAAGAGTACAATGATCTTAATTATGGGAAATCAGATGGATTAGCATCAGACAAGATCCTCATTTGACATGAAGGAATTTTAAAGGTTCAATAATTATGTTAACATATCAATTATTCTTTATGTGGTCCTTGACTAATAATAAATGTTGGTGTTATTATTATTTTTTACTAATATAGAATGGCTCTCAATGTTATTCATTTTGAACACAAAACTCAGTATATATTCATATGCATTGAAGCTTATGTCTTATTTCTAGGTTATGGAAGGCCTACCACATGAAGAGAAGTATAACAAGTTGGTGAGGATGTGGAAGTGTTATAAATAATTCCACATGTTGCAACTGCAACGGTGTAGAGGGGACAATGCATATGCATATGAGAAAATGTATGTAAATTCATTCTACTAGTATTATATTAATATCTTTTTTGAATTGTGATATCATTTCATTTATGTTAAACATTTTGAGCCACTGTCATTGCATAATTGGCATCCTTACTAGTGAGTGGATTTGGTTGTGTTCTTGTTGTTTAGGAGATGAAATGGTTCCTTATATGCATGTCCAAGGGGCACATGCTCTTGATATGACTTGGTTTATTCATCCTTATACTTTGGGACGATGAAGGAATGAAGTAATGGAGCGTAAGCATAGAGAAATGAAAAATTTGAATAACAACCAAGGAGGAGGAGAGGAGTTGCTAAGGAGAATAGAGGCACATTTGGACATGACAGAATGTGTCTTGTAAATGAGATGAGAGGACAATTTTTCAAGCTTGTTATCAGATCAGAAGGTACTTTCCAAAATTTTAGAACAAGAAGATTCTTTCCTTCAAATATTAGAATTCAACTTCGTGTTGAGTATGAGAAGTCAAGAAATCCATTGAATGAGGAAACTACAACAGAATTGGAATGTTGTTTCCCTGGTGTCACTAGTCAACAAGTGAAACAACTATTTAACTCATGGGTAAAAAAATCTAAGAAATTATTGATTGCACCACCAACAATAAGTTTGTCTTAATTTTCAATGGTATCTAGTTCAAATTTCATTTTATAGTGTGAGGAGCCATAATGTGTGTGTTCATTAATTATTATTATGTCCTCATAGTTTAATAACTATGTTCCAAGATCAAGGCCAATCAACAAATATGGTGAAGAAGCTTATCGTGAATCACATTGCTTTGGAAAGCACAAGAAAAAAAATGGTGCTAAAACAAAAAAAACATCATGTCTTTCCCTCCACTAGTGACCGTTATGTTCATTCAATTTATTACATGTAATTATGTCTTTGTCAATATAGTTGATTTGTGTTTGAAGGTACATATTTTTCTTGATCCCTGAATTTTTCTATCTCGTCGATCTTAGGAAATGAACCAGGCTGGAGTGATCAAGAAAAAAAAATTCAAGGGGACGTAGTTTATGATACCCAAATCATGCTTGATGACAGTAACAATCACAGTTTCAGTGTTTAATTCTCTAGGAATGAGGCATTGCAAACCATTCTAACACAAGAAAAGGGATCCCAAGTTGTTGGCACACCTATGATGGCAGCTGAAAATTACGGTAAAGCATATGTTTCATGCTCAAGAAATGAGAAAAGGTAAAAAACTAGAATTGAATGGAGAAACTAGTGTTGATATGCCACTAACAAAAGCCATGAATCACAATATAATGTGTGTTCCATCCTCAATAAATGACACAGAGAAAAGTGTTGAAAAACAAGATATTCAAGGGACAATTGTTCGCATCCAAATGATGGAAGCTGACGATCATGTAAAACTGAGTGTTGTTCAAATAACAAAGAGACAAGCAAAAAAGATAAAAGTCCAAGATGGTAATAAAACAACATTGTATGCAAAATGGTGAAAAAAACATGTGAAGATTTAGGCATTTGCTAAGAATTGTAGTCATCGGATTGATGAATGAAGAGAAGTAGGTTCAAAAGTATGGATTATTCAATCTAGCATGAGATTAATATGGATTTTTCTATCATTCACTAATATACATTAATACCGATGAAATGCAAACTATTATATTTTATCTTATAAGTCTGAAAATCTCCTAGTCTATTAGAATTTCAAAGTTTCCTATAAGACATGCATAAGCCTCATGATGAAGTCCAATTGAGTGGTTTAAGTTGAAGAAAAAAAGATGTAAGGAATTATTTATCCATTTTATATAGACATTTTGCTTAGTCATTTTATAAATATATTTTGTTTAGACATTTTATAAAGATATTGAGTGTATGTATTGGTATTATAAAAATAATATTCACTTCATAAAATGTATCATTCTTTGGATAAGTTTAAGTATTTTATGAAAAATATTTATTTCATATGATATAGGGACATTGACATCATAACCCAATATACTTGAATTTGTGAAAAAAATATATATGTGAAATCAATTAAAAAAAATCTCATTTGTGTGCATTCCTCAGCATGCATTCCTAAGTGTGAGTTCCTCAGCATGCATTCCTCGGCATGAATAGCCAAAACAAGGGTTTGGTAAGTGGACAAAATTCAAGATTGCAGCGAACCAAGCTTGTTGTCCACGATTCCAATTCTAAACCAAAAAAACCATGGCTGCAATTGAAATTGGGTCGTCACGTACCATGGAAACAGATGAAACATGGGTGCCTTGCACCATGGAAACAAACACAAGGGCCTTCTCTACCATGACATCAGGAGAAGCGCGAGGTTCCCTGGTTGAATGGTTCACAGGGAAAAAATTCCAAGAGAATGTTGATGGATGGAGTGATACAACCATATGGGCAACTGGTATGTTAAATATCATTTTAAGAGCAGGAGTGGATAGGTTTATTTTTGGACAATTTAATTTCCAAAATGAGGAGATAGATGATGCCATCTATAGTTATGATCATGGGGCTATGGAATTGCAAATTTTTTGGAAGAGGGTTCACCTAGACCCCGATTTGGTTTCCAGAGCAACCAAAAGTCCACGCATAGGGGGGGGCAATGTTAAACTCTTAGAAAACCCCCAAGCTAGAAAATATTCAGATGGCCAGTAAAATTTGTGGGAAATGGGTTATTTTTCCCAAGAATGGTATGAAAATGGAAGATGTTCCTCAAGGAATATACACAACCCTAATTTAGATTATCCTTAGGACGATTATGAATCGACACAAGCGGCTTGATATCTCGGGTGATTGCATGAATATGGCCATACAATGGGTTGAATACATGGCCATATATGTCCCTCATATATTGGCTAGTAAATTTCACTCTGCATTGCAATATAGTAAAATGAAGAGGGTCAAGTTCAGTTATCCCGACACACTGCAAAAAATTATTGATTTATGTCGACCCAGTGTTGTAGGGTCAAAATCTATTAGAACATACATTAGGAAGCCTAAATAACAACAAAAAAATGAGGAATTACCTCAACCATCTTTAAAGAACAATGTAGAAGGAGTTTCTACTGTCACTACATCAACAATACATGGACAACCTTTGAAGGACAATATGGAATCTGTGGGAAACGGCATGTATTCACTTTGCCCTGAAGAAGATGTTGTTGTCACAACTTTGGATGGAATGCATGGAAATGTAAATGCATATCAATGGGAGGAATTTTTTAACAATGATATGGACCGTTCACCAACTAGTGATGAAGACCTAATTCATGCCAAATATTATTGTGATGGAGATTTGTTTTTTATCTATTTGATAAAATGGTGCATTTCAAATAACAAACTACCTTTTGGGAGGATTCCTTCGTAGCTAGCGATGAATTTTGCATAACTAAGGATGCCCAAATTCTTGATTTCATACATCGTGTTATAGGTTTAGAGAAAAAAATTGTGGAAATTGAAAAAAATAATTGGCCAAAAGGATAAAATTATTAAGTATCAATTAGCGTAATTCTAGATGGATCGATTTATGACCTTGACATACTGAAAGACACGTTTCAGGATGAAAATAAAAAAGATGAAGAAACTATAGGGTGACTTGAAAATGAGTTGAAAAAAGGCCTAAAGTTTTGAACATGCCACCAATGAAGACTGTATTTGGCAAGGAAGAAGAACTTCAGCATGAATTGAAGCAGGAAGAAATAATTATTATTTTTTTGAAGGTTGAGTCTGAAAAGAAAATCTAAGAAATGATCATTAAACATCAAAATGAGAATGCATAATATGAAATAAGATTGGAAAAATTGAATAAAAAAATTAAAAATAAAAATGAGTTGCTGAAAACTAAGAGAATTGAAAGGATTTCAGTAACTCTCGAGACTAAACGAGCTGGAAGAGGAAAATAATCAACAGTCAAGGGTAAACAGGTCTTCACACCAAAATAATCAAAATTCAAGGGTAAAAGGTCAGCACACCAAAAGAATCCAAAGTCAAGGGTAAAAAGGTCACCACACCAAAAAAAATTGTCAGTACAAAACTTGGTGATGTAACTATGGACAGCTTACTCCAGCTTGAGAATTCCTTGCAACAACGAGAGAAGACCTTGAATGAAGATGCTGCAACAATCCATGCTATAGAGTTTACATTTGGCTCATCAGATCCAACATTGAAGAAGAAGATTCAATGCTAGTTTCACTTTCTTTTAACATTCACGCCTTTATCGTATTCTATTATATTCTCATCAATTGATCATTCCCTAAGCACTAGATATGATACATCATTGAATTTATGTTACAAACAATAATTTTCCAGCACCTTTTCTTAATACAATAGAAATTTTACATAATGCAAATTCTGTAATATCTTAAGTAATTTCCAATCTGATCTAGATTCTCAATGCCTCCTAATCACTCATGAGGGTTTGTGGTACATCCAAACTACAACATACATCACATGAATAATCAATCAACATTTTGCACATCCAAATCTAGGTAAGAATTCAACTCTATTTGGCTATCCTCTCTTCCCAGATGAGAAGGTATAAAAACCTCAATAGATTGGTAGTTTACAATTTATGAATTTCTAAATCAATAACGTTTATTAAGTAGTCAATAATCAATGCATAAGTTAATCACCACTTTCAAGGATTCTCCCAAAACCATAGATATTAATAAAATTGAATCTCAAATTTAGATATGATTCTAACATGTTTAAAACTTAGCAACTTAGTCGAACCTATTAATTTTCATTTCCTAGTCATCTCTGATAAAAATTTACAAACACTCAATGAAACTTCAGACTAGGTAATTCAAGGAGTTGTGTTGGGAAATTTGCAGGAAGGGGAGCAATATGAGGGGGAATCCAAGGGTAAGTTATAGAATAGTGAATTCATTTCCCCTAACACATTTAGATCGAGGACCATTCAGGTTTCAGAGTCGTCTATGTGGAAACCTACTCCTGCGCTTCTGGGTCACCCAACCGTGAAACTAGGGAAATTTATTCAATTTGTATATTCATTCTCAATTTTCTGCAAACATTATTAGAACTATCTGCTTGAATATATAGATGGAATTCAAATTCTAATATGGTATCAGAGCCTTCTCAGGTAGGTTTCATGCTTGTTTCTCTCAATTAAACATCATAAGCGGTTGGGTTTCCACAGAAGTCCCCTATGAAAAATTGCTAGATCTGAATTTATTTAGAGTAGCGGAGAGGGCGTGATGGACCCTAAAAACATCTTCATGTCGAGAGGAAAGCCATGATTCTAACAATTCATATGTTTTAGTGTGTTATTGCAGTTAAATTACAGGTGCTACATAGCTTGTGTGATGTTTTGCAATCGTTCAACTGGACCAATTATGAGTTCTCAATCTCCTACACCTCGAATCCTTACAAATTCCAATTATATTGATTGGAGGGTGGATACGGATATCCTTGTGCAAGCATGGATACCTTAGGATAATTCAACGATGGGAGACAGAGCCTCGTTAGCCAGTTGAAAAGAACAAGTTTATGAACTATTGTGATGAAGCATTCGAGTACTTATGTACTTATATATCCAAAGATATCCTCTTCCACCTAGAAGGATTGAGGACTCCCAGATAATCCTGGGAGAAGCTTGATATCTTGTTTAAAAAACAAGATGAGCTCCGGGGACAGATTCTGGAGAATGAGTTGGTATCTTTACATCCCATCAATTTTGAGACTATTAAGCAATCCTTTACTAAATTCAAGTCTCTGGTACTTCAATGCAGATAGTGCGAAATAGAGCAGAAGGATGAGCAGAATGTCCTTTTCATACTCAACAAATTAGGCTCTGAGTATTCTGTATTTGTTTCCATATTTTATCCCAAGCGAGAAAGATTTCCTGATTGGAAAATTCCTTCATTAGATTATTTTTTCGAGTCCTTAATCAAGGAGCAAGACAAGTTGATTCGAATGGGAGTCATCAAGACCTCCAAAAATCAAGATTTCCTAGTTATTGACTCTTCCAAAGTGCAATAAAAGGGGAAATCAAAGACGAAGGAGCCAAAAGAAACTGATTCGAAGCCTAAACTGAATCAGCAAACTTTCGAAGGGGCCTCCGGCTCTAAGAAGAAGAAGTTTGAAAAGAAGTTATGTCCCTATTGTGAAAAGGGGTACCATCTTGAAGATCATTGTATGAGGAAGCAACTTGATGAAATGTCAGCTCTTCTCAAGCAGCATAACATTTCTCCCCTAAGAGAAAAGAAGCATGATGAAGAACCACTGAAAGAAGATGATGAAAGGTGATATGCTTTGAAATCTATCCTTACTCAGTCTATCGCATACATAATTGATTCTGGAGCTTCCAATCACATGGTTGTTTCCAAAGAATCCTTCTCTACCCTCTCACTATCAAAGGGGCCTAACATTCACATGGGAGATTATTCCCATATTCCATTAGAAGGAAGGGGCTCATTCAGATCGAAGCATGATGATTCCATGCCCTCTCCTACAGAAAAGCAAATTGTTGAAGATGAAGAAGAAGCAAATTTTTCCCTACAGTCGATTCGAATGGATGAAAGTCTCCTTGAAGTGACTCCTTCTCCTGTTGCTCTAGAAGTGTATGAGATATCTGATATCTCATCTCCTCACATGGATGATCCAGAAGAAGACATTCAAATCTTTGTTTGTGAAGAAAAACACTCCTTCTATTCTTTGCAAAAATTCTTCAGTAATTCTTTAAATTTTGTGCATAGTTTACCGGTGACTGTTTCAGAAACGGTAGAGGAATTTGATTTCTCTATCTATAATAATGTTGCTGGTGTGGAGATAAGTAATACCACTAATATTATGGAAATAATTTCATATTATAATAGTGATCCATTCACTCTCATTAATCTATAGCTTCCAGTAAATTTCTACATGATTGAATGCAATGATATTCAGAATTTTGAAGAAGGATAAAATTGTGCATCTACCATATCGATGGAGCAAACTCTTGGATCTGATATGAAATTTATTGGATTTGATATGATCTTATTTGGATCTGATATAATATTACTTGGTTCAATATTTCAGGTTCATAAGCCTTCAGTACTGCTTGTAGTTGTTTCCATCAATTTTGTCGTGAAGAAACAAGTATTGCAAGTCTCCTTCAAAATTGCTGCTGGAGATTTGATTTCATTCAACACTTTTGGATATGGTATGGAATTATTTGGGTCTGATATGATCTTATTTAGATATCATCTGATATTTCTTGGTTCAATATTTCAGGTTCATGAGCTTTCGGTATTGCTTGTTGTTGGTTTCATCGATTTTGGTGTGACAAATCAAGTACCGCAAGTCTCCTTCAAAATTGATGCTGGGGATTTGATTTCACTTCACAGTTTTGGATCTGATTTATTTTATGATCTGATAATATGTGGCTCAGGTTTTAAGATTCAAAATCCTATAGTATTGCTTGTAACAAGCTTCATCAATTTTGGTGTGACAAATCAAGCACCGCAAGTCTCCTTCAATTTTTTTGTTGAGGATTCGATGTTAGTTTTAAATTATGAGATTGCTGATATTAGATTTTGTGAATTATTGGATATTTATGAAGCTATATCAGATTATGGAGCTAAATCATTTTCTCTCCACAGTCCCAGGGCTTCTCTACCTTTGGGCACATGCTCATCTCCTCACATAACTAGTAAAGAGGAAGACATTCTGCATCCACCTGGACACTTGCTCCTAACACTTGGGCCTGATTTTACCACTCATGGTTTGCTGTTCAAGGATTAAATATATCAATTGATTGGGTTTTCCTCACATGGTTCGAATTCTCAGGCACCTTTTCTCTCTCTTCAGATGATTTTAGCCGCTCTACATGGGTCCAGTGTTTACCGTGAAGTTATTTATATTTCTGATTCAGCTGAGTGCATTGTTCTTCTTCCAAAGAGGAAGATTCCTCTAGGAATAAGAACTTTGTTTGGATTCATGGGTTCACCTACATAGAACCAAGATACTGTTGCTACATAGTGCTGCAAATAGTAGCAAAAATTTTCACAAGTTTTTTCAAAATTTGTATTCTTGCTTATTTTGAGAGGGGGGGGGGGGGGGGTTCCCATGAGGTTTTCCCCTATTTCCTTGGTTGTATTAAGCAGAATTCTGTATTTTAGAATTTATTTGGGTGACCTATGGTCTTGTTACCAAGGTGCATAGTTGTCCAAGTTAGGATTCAGGGGGGGTGTTAGGATTATTAATCCTCCCTTGGCCATACTGTCTATTAGATTATTTAGCCTAACTTAGCAACCTTAATTAATGAATTGGGTCCACTAGTACCATTGGGTCCACTTGGTCCAATGGGGCCACATGTACCAGTCACTAGAGTGTGGGAAACACTGCTAGAGGTTAACTACCACTTATTGCATGTGCATGCATCAGTTTGGGCGCCTCCTAGACTAATACCTACATTTTAGGAGACATTGGTAGTCCCAGCACCAACCTACTTCAGTTAGTTGGAGTTAGTACTAGTTAGTCTCAGTTAAACCCCAATTACTTTCGGTTAGTTCACAATCAGTTAGATAGTGCATGCCTTTCATGGATAATGCATGTTTACATGTGGAGTAGGTGCATTTTCCCCCCTACCACACTTAGTTGCACTGAGTTAACTAGCTGTCATTGATTGTTTGAGTTGTTGGAAATCTGGGAGTTGATCTATTGGACTCCGATATTGATTGAGAGACCATGAGTTATAGATTCAGTTAGCTACATTCATATCCACTTGGGAGATTGAAACTGCTACCCCATGCATTCACATTCTTTTCCTATGTAAACTATTTTAACGCTGGATATTATTATTGTGAATGATACTGTAAATTCCTGAGAAATACTTGTTTGTTTCCTGTGTGCTTTGTTTTGTTCAGTTTGCATCTTCATTCTCATTTTGCTGCAAACATTATTAGAACTATCTGCTTGAAGATATAAATGGCATTCAAATTCTAATAGAATGCGTGTTTTCCAATTTTCATGACCAAACTTTTGCCTTCTTTCATCTTCCATTTTGCTTCTGCCTTTTCCTAAACCACTTATCTCTTTGCAGGTTCATGCCTAGCCGTTGATTTGAGATCAAACGCGAATTTTTTCATATAAGGCTTACTTCAAAGGTCACGCTTAAGGTTTTTTTTTAACTATTATGATATTTCAAACTTATGAATAATGCTTATAAACAACTCCGAACCCTTTTCTTCACACCTCTGGGTCATAATATCTGGATATTTAGACCACCCCTTACATTTACTCTAGTCTGACCCCTTTCACGACCATTTAGCCCAGACATTGTTATCAACCCAAATGGCACTTCTCCGTCCGAGTGTCAACATTCTCTATGTTGGTACACAAAGGACATCGTAGGATTGAAGTTTGCCAAAACACTATAGATGGGCATGACATGAAATGCATTCACCTTTCAACCAGCATGCCATATTATTTTTCTAAGTGTTGATGGGCGTATGCGACTATCTTCATTGAAAATCGTGTACGTACGTGACTATTCCCATTGACAACTCACGTATTGTACGCGACTATATCCATTGCAACCCACGTACAGATGCATATGCGGGTTTCCTTTAAGCAACTCGCATGTCATACATGGGTTTCCTTTATTAATAGTCGCGTACACCTCTATTCGACATTAAAAAATATAAATCATGATTAATGGATATTAGTTGAGCCCTAATCATTAACTATCTCAACTGTCTCAACCTCCTCAACCTTCGAAACTACTATATTTACCAAAGTATAAATAGAGGCCTTGGGGAGGGAAATAATCAATCAATTTTGGAGAGAAAATTTATGCTGGTCGTATATCTTCAGAAGTCTTGGAGCAGCAAAACTCAGAGTCCTTTGGTTGTAGAGGAGTCCTTGTCTCAGGTGCTTGGTTGTAATCTTATCTCATTCACTAATTGTTAATAAAGAGAATTCTTCTTCCAACTTTGTGTTGAGACTCTTTCATGTATTATGGTTGATGAATATATTCAATTAAGCACTAGATATATTGTTTATCTAACCTGTCATATATACATGTATAAGATTGTACTTGGATAATTTGCTCTTTGTAGGTGAAGGAAATGCATCCCTGGAAGCTTTGGAGAGAAGCAGAGCGAAAGAAGACCAAGCTTGGATCAACCATCGGTAATCGAGTGAGTCAAGTATTTCTTCCTGTTTCCTTTCTGTACTTTAAAGCTAATTGTCTGCAAGTTTTAGAAGTAAGTTGGTAACCCCAGGCCCTAGGTTACAAGGGTGTTTAATCCTAAACAACAGAACTGGTGACTCCACTGGGGAGCCCAGACTGTTGTGGCTTAATTCTGTTGATCCTTGCCCAGTCTTTGCCTTGATTTAGTGTGTGGTGTTTTGTCTTGGTTCAGACTTGTAGTAGTGCTTTGAATTCCTTTATATTTTTTCTTTTTTTGAAAAATTTAACTCCTGTATGCAGGTTTTTGTGATACATAGTCACATACAGAGGTCTATGTATGTGGGTTGCTCTATTGCACAGTCGCGCACAGTACACGGGTTGCTCTTGTACATAGTCGCGTATAGTACACGGGTTGCTCTTGTACATAGTTGTGTACAAGCCTGAGCAACAAAATTTTTAGGGTTGGGTTGCTTGTCCCTGTCCTTTTGTGGATTTTGTCTTGCTTAATGGTCTTTAATATTGGCATTGCACTATAAGTTTGATGACCTTGTTAACCATACTTTGTGCTTTTTAGTAAGCCCTTGAGTTTTTTGACTTGTCTTTCTATTAGCAATTTGAAGTGGATTTTCCTGTTGGGTGATAGGTTCAAGTGCTGGTTGTCTAAATCAGTGATCAGGGTTCTAGATACCATATAGCCCATTCTATTTTCAAATAGTGTTGGTTTATAACTTGCCTTTGTTTGAGTTCAGTGATTTCTATTCATTGTGTCCTCCCAAATTGGGTGTTTTCCAAGTCTTCCTTAAGTGGTTGATCTTTGGTTTTATGAATCTACTTTACTTCATTTTGCTTACTTTATACAGTTAATTTATTCAAGCATACTCAAGAATTTTGCATTTAGGTGCATAGTAGTCTTTGAGGAATTTGAAAAGTGAAAAGAAAAACATTGGAAACTTTTGCATTTGAATTGCATATAGTAGTTTTATTTTCAGTTTTTAAATAAAATCTCAAAAATTACAAAAATATAGTCTTAGTTTTCTCTTTATTAGTTGCATTTTCATTAGTTTATATTTACAAAAAAAAAAAAAAAACTTGTTTTAAGTAGTGATAATTTGCTTTGGAATTATACACGTGTTGTTTTTACATTTCTTATTGAGTCAATAACATCATAGTCTTTCACTCCACTTTCCTTCTGAGTGAAAAAATAGCCCTTAAAATGAACGCCATAATTAAAATTTATTAGTAATTTTTGTTTTATAGGGCCATACGCCTACTAGCTTAGGCTAGACTTGTGGGATAGGAAGTGTAAAATCCCCATAAGTATTTAAATTCAGACATAGTGGGCCAATCGATAGGTAAATCCTTCTCTTTATCGATAGTATCTGGGAAGCTCCTCTCAAACGGGAGTCAAGCACGAGGCCGCGTGGAGGCATTGGACTGAGGAGATAACCCTCTGATTCCTTATCGAAACGTAAACCAAGGTTTTTACGCATCTGGGGATTCTGTCCTAGACAGAGTTTCAGGCTCAGCTACACTGCCCATGCGTATGAATCAGGCTTGTGACTGTCCCTCCAGACTATTGGTATAGTTAAGGTAGCCTCTAGTCTCTTGACATTTAGGGTTTATACACAGGTAAACTGGAAGGATATTTTTGGTTCACCTTGGATGGGCTTGGAAGGTAACCCTTGTTGAAAGTGTAGGAGGGCGGTGGGTGATTCCTTCGCTTGTCTAAGAACCTCTTCAAGGACGCCAAGAAATTGTCTCTCGACTTTCTTTGGGAAAGCATATCTTGCACCCCTTGTGACTGTTGAGAATTTAGGAATTTTTGTAATGATTGCTCTGTGGTCTGTCTGTGTTTAGCTGACCTTAGGGTTTGAAGATTCAAATTTACAATCATGGAGGACCAACCTATCAGAAGGTCACGAAGGTTGCAAAACCTTCCTCCGCTTATTACATTGGAACCTCCACCTCCCCCTCAAAGGAGGAGATTGAACACAGACGGTTCTTTTGAACCGATAGGAGTAAGTGAAGTTCTGGGTGAACTAGAACTTAGGGAAAACAGTTTTAATTTAAACACAGTTGAAATAGAAGACTTCTAGGCTGATGAGTTTGCAAGGAATTTTAATGCACCTTTAACTGACTTAAACGATCTTGTGATCGTTCAAGTTCGTCCTTTCGACCCACCCGTGATTGGTGTCCCTGTGGTAGGATAATGTCTACTGCAGGAGAAAGTTCTTTTATTTCCACCTCAGCCACTCTGCCTGAAGGGGTGCTACCTCCCTCGGTAGGTTCCCCTAGATCAAGCATACCTACTGTGCCCTTAACTCCAGTGAGCTGAGTGGTTCAACCATCGATTCCCAGAATCCTAGCAGGTGCTTCTGGTGGTATAGTCACTGGGATTCCTAGTGTACCTACAGTTCCTACCTCCTTCACACACACTGCCCAGAGAGGTCTTATAGGATCCTCGGATTTTGTCCAGGGATTTCCTTGGAATGGGGGGCACATTCCCCCATATACTCCATACGTAGGCCCATCACCCTCATATGTAGGGGTGCGGTTTGGAAACACTAACCCTTATGGTCAAGATTTTCAAACTCCAATTTTGGCCCCATTCATGAGCTCTCGCTTTTCACTTTTTAGCGGAGGGATACCTGCTCCTATATTTCAAACTTGAGTTTCGATTGGGGCATCCAGAACCTTTTATACTGCACCTCACACAAAAAATCCTGTAGCTTACAGATGGAATCCATTCCAAAGTAACCCATCCACTTCACAACCGGTGGCAGGGGGCAACCCCACCTTCACATATGGGAATTTGGGGGCAAGTCCCTCTAATCCCAAAACTGGTACTTTTAGTGCTCCGGTTAGACCTAAGATTCCTTTCCTGGCAATGTTAAACTTGCCAGATTTGTCTAAACTTATGAATGACCCGGTGAGACATGATCCCTCCTGGCCCCCAGTCCCTACCAAGCTTCCCATGGACATCCCAAAATTTGAAGGCAAAGTTGGTGAAGATCCTGGATCTCATGCCACCACTTTCCATTTATGGTGCTCTTCCAACTCACTAAACAAAGATTTAGTTCAGTTGAGGCTGTTCCAAAGAACCTTGACGAGTACTGTAGCAAAATGGTACATTGAGTTGCCTTCTGCTGCGTTTAGCAGTTTTTGGGACTTGGCTAACGCATTCCTTAGTCACTTCTAGCTTCCTGTCCGATATAATTTCAGAACGGACTTGTTATCTACCTTCCGAAAGAACAAGGCCACCCATATCTCGGATCACATCCAAGAGTGGAGGAGGCAGAAGAGCCTTATTAAAGACACTATTCCTCGCGAGTTCTTATTAGAATGGTTCCTTAAATCCCTATTGCCTTATATATCTAAGGATGTATTTACTTCAGGAGTGACAAATGAGGAAGAAGATATCCTCAGGGCCCAGCAATTAGATTTGATATATTCACAGTCTAGGATCTTGTATGAGATTATCCCTGAGGCACCGAGGCCAATGCACGATGCAAAGAAACCTAAGTATGGACCCTATGCTAATGGTGTGGTTAGTTCCATGAATTCTCCCACTGTATAATCTTTGGCCAAATAGCTCCATCAGCTATCCATCAAACATTCTATAGGGGAGGCAGCAAAGGCTGCCCCCTCACCCCAAAATGCAAATGTTTTTGCATAGACCTCTCAGAAGGGCAATCAGCAGCCCGGTGGGAAAAAGAAGAGAGGAAAGAAAGGGGAGGGAAATCAAAACAAGAAAAAACCTGCAAACAATGCTGATGGGGGCAAGAACGAAAAGAAGAAGGTGAAATTCCCATGTAAGTTGTGCCATGAAGATCACCTCACCCATATTTGTCCCCTTATGGAACAAGCTCAAAATCTGTCAAAAGCTCAACAACCAATTGTCCTGAAGGATCCTTTTCCCCAGGGACAAAATTCTGCTTCAGCTTCAAATGCAGTAGGGGGCACTCCAAATGCCCCTGACCCCAATTATATCAACATGGTTTGATCCCAAACTTTACTACAGACCAGGAATAAGAACTATGAAAAAGAGACCTCAGAGAAGGGTAAGTCAATAGGTGAAACTTCTAACCCTCTCACGTTTGAGAAACCTGCCGAAATTATGCCCAAGATACCGAAAAGTGTCTTTAAGAAGACCTTGCATAATCCTAATGCTAGGGATGCAGCAAACTACTCCGTATTTGAAGACTTAGCCTAGACTCCTTGTGCAATGTCATCTTTAGAGGTGTTACAGAGTTGTCCCGCCCAGTGGGATGCACTCTTAGAAGCCTTAGGTAGTATGGAATCATCGAGTCTCATGGAGAAATTTAACTTGTTTGATGTCAAAATTCGCCTGCCTTATCATGTAGCTTTATCGATAGATGACATCCATGGTGGAAAGACCATTGGAAGGGCAGTTGTCGACGAGGGTGCTTCTACATGTGTTATGTCCTTGTCTTGTTGGAAAGCTCTTGGATCCCTAGAGCTGGTTTTGTCAAACACCCTACTTACTGCTTTCGACGAAAGGCCATTCTGTCCACATGGTATCCTATCGGCTTTTGAAATTAACCTGGCAAGGAAAGCGGTGTCTGTTGAGGTAGAGGTGATTGATGCACCTTTGGATTATAACTTGCTCTTGGGAAGAAGTTGGACTTATTCCATGTCTGCTATTGCATCGGCCATCTTTCGGGTGGTAGTGTTTCCACACGAAGGGAAGTTGGTTATTGTTGACCAACTCAGCTTTACTTGAAAAGGGCACATGGAATCTAATGAGTCCACTGTACCATTGGTTGATCAGGTTAAACCTGCTTCAGAGAGCTTAGGGGCTAGAATGTATGCATCATTGATGGGAACATTTGATCTTCCAGCTCCGATTAATTATATAGGTTCTACTAGTGTGGGAAAGTCCATAGCCACGGTTGTCGATAGGACTGATCCTTGGGTTCTCCCTTCCCACCATGAACCTGAAGTGCCCTTATCGGTAGTGGAAGTGGCTTACCAAGATATCACCCAAACCATTGTTGAACCCATTCTGGTACCCGTCACAGTCTCAGAGGAATTGGTAGAAGCCTATTTTCCTTCTTGGGCAGAAAACTCTTTGCATTCTACGGACTGTTTAGATATGGTTTTACCTTCTGATGAAGCCATTCTAAAATCCATGTGTGGATGAGATAAGATTTATGAAGATATTCACCATCGATCCTATTTTCTTCCAGATTTAAGCAGAATAGAGAAGCAGGATTTTTATATGAGACTGGCAGACGATGTTGATACACCCATCAATCCCTTACCAAGGGAAGGAATGTTTGCTGAGGGGAACATGGAAAATATTTCTACTACCATCCCTATCAGCATCTCTATAAATCCTGACGTTGTGGAAAATATATATATCAACACAAACTGCTCTCCTGAGGAGATTGCGATCTATATGCTCCTCCTCGTTCTATCAGGAAGCTTCAGAGCCTGCAGGGGAAGTCCAATTTTCTTTGACGTTTCATTGTAAACTATGCCAATATTACTAAGGGTTTCATGCGCCTGTTAAAACAGGACACCCCATTTGTATGGGATGAAATTGCACAACTTGCATTCGAGGTATTGAAAAAAGCTTTGTTGTCGGCATCATTATTGCATCCACTAGATTACTCTAGGGATTTTATATTGTATCTGGCCGCATCTGAGTCGACCATAGGGGTAGTCCTAGTCTAGGAGGACGATAAGCTCTAAGAGCATGTCATCTACTATCTCAACCGTGCCTTAGTCGAACCTGAATTTAGGTATTCCCACGTCAAGAAGTTGGCCTTAGTAGTTGTTTATGTTGTTCAGAGGTTACGTCACTACATCTTACTTAGGACTACGATGGTAGTGGCGGATGTTAATCCTTTTCAATATGTTTTGTCCCGACGAATAGTTGGAGGAAAATTCAACAAATGGATAGTCATTCTCCAAGAGTTTGACTTGGATTTTCAATCCACCAAATCCAAAAAATCCTTAGTTTTTGTCGAGCTTATTACAAAATTTCCAGTAGAAGATGTAGTCATTCAAGAAGACTCATTCCTAGATGAGCATATCTTTTTTATTTCCACCTCTGACCCTTGGTATGGAGATATACTTATCTATCTAAAGACTTTGAAGCATCCTGCAGCTTTCTCACAGGAAGAACGATGTAAACTATGCCTACATGCCAAGAACTACCTCATTATAGGAGATACTTTATATTGTAGGGGGGTGGATTCCGTTTTGTGTCAATGTCTTACCCACGAGGAAGCGTAGATTGTCCTAAATGATGCCCATAGTGGAGCATGTTGGTGTCACATACCCCAATTTTGTAAAATTATGTAATTGTTTTATTTAATTTTCTGAGACATTATGATAAACTTAATCCTAAGTAGGGATTGATGA
>LPNX010973146.1:561802-611180 GCA_001517045.1 Pseudotsuga menziesii
ATACAAAACATGGATCAAAGTCCATAAAATGCTCCTAGATCTAAGCTTGACCGCCTTGGTCACTTGGACCACCTTGGTCCCCCCGGTCACCCTGCACTTTGGCTTCTTTATCCTCCTCAGCTTTAGCAGCCTCAACAACATCTATATAGACTAGTACTGCTCTGGCTACCCGCCTCAAAAGGCGTATCTAGACAGGTGGCACACCAACCACTAGCTCCTGCATGATGGCAGGGATGTGCTCAATCCGTAAGGTAGGTACTCTCTAGGTAAGCATGACTAGCTTCCCCTCAAGAACCCTAATCAAGCCCTGGTATTCTCCCAAAATAGGATGCACATACATGCGTGGATGCCCTGTAGGGCGGACTGGTCCAATATCTGCATTTTGACATTTTAAAAGGATTAGAACTCTTATACATATGTATATATCTCTATATTTAAAATTCATAAAAATTTGAAAATTTGAAAATAAAATTACCTAACTCTCCCTATGCTCCTCCTGGAGGGAGGACGAGGTCAGTAACACCATAGAAATCCATTCCATCATATGAAAACTGCTCCAACGCTGGCATCTGTCGCTCCCACCGAAAGTAGAAGTCGTCATCATAGACACTCTGGACCAAGCCACGACCTCCCTAGCAGAGGAAGATATCTCCGCACCTACTCAGCCTAGGCTGACGGGGAGAACGAACTGGAAAAGGTACTGCAGTTTTCAATCCCGGCACTCTCTCAAAGAAGAAGGCTACTAGTATGCTAGAATAACCAAAATTTTTCCTCCCGCCTCTTTTGCAGTCAGAGAGTTGTTTTATTATTATCGGGATTACTCCTGAGCACCAGTCATATAGGTATCCCTGCATACAGTCTACTGCTAGTATCATCTAGTTCCAAGTTGCAAGGTGAAGTGATGATGACCCTGCAACCCTCACTATAGTTCTCGCCAACACCTGTAAAGGAAGGTTGCGAATGTGAACAATAGGGATGGAGCTACCCCTCTTTTGAGTACCTGGCTCGCAGTATATATCAATATAGTTCTATAACTTAGAGGGTCACCGCCTCTGCCGGTGCCTTCCAAGTTCACCGGAGCTCCCCGTCATGATAAACCAGCAATGAAATAGACATCCTACAATGTAATCTCTAAAGACTCACCTTGAAGGTCAAACATGCCCAAGTCATGATCCCGATAATTTATTAAGAACTCTAAGAGGCGAACATTGGCCCGCATAGGTGAGGTACATAAAAACTTCAATAGCCCACTTTGACATAAAAAATTCACTGTGGGGGCATCTTGAAGAGCTTCTTGGTCCATGTCTTCATGTTCTCTCTCCCTCCACTCAAGCACCATCTTTCAATCTAATAACCAAGCAATTTCCAACCATTAGATTCATACAAAATTTGAAATTCTTGACCTTACATATTCTTTTTTTACCTCATGCAACGTACGTGAGTGTCTTTTAAGGAAGCTTGCGTACTATACCTGATTGTCTTTCAGGAAACCCACGTATAGAACGCGTGTACGCGATTATTACTATACCATACCTGCGTGCACAACATTCTAGTTTTGAGGGCGCTTAAAAATGTGAATTTAGGGCTCAATTTTAACAATTGCTTGGATCAAATGAAAGAGCATGGAGTGTAGTTTTAGCTGACACTTGCGGTTTTGGGAATGGTCCACCGAATCGTCCACACCGAGCAATCAAAGGTAGAGGTCCAACTTGTCTTTTTTGGTAAAAAAATCAAATGGTGAGTTTTTTATTAATATTTTGAACTATTTATAGAAAATTTATTTTCCAAGTGGGTTTTTACCCTATAGTTCATAATTTTTCAAAACGAATACCATATCTTTTCTTCCATGTGATAGGTTTATCATCGTTTTAAGGTGTTTTTTGCTCATATAGGATGGTTTTTTGTCATTTCACATGCATTCTGCATTTATACCTACTCCATCTTAATCCTAGCATTAACACTTCGACAATGGACTATGTATCTTTAACCAGTAGCTCCTTGTTTTTACCATTGTTCTTCCGTGGATAGGACCTTCCTCCCATAAGTATCCTCATTTAGAACCTATTTATTGTCTTTTAATACTCATGCTGTAGCTTTCATAGGTTCAAGGGAATCTTTTTAGCTATTTTTCACGCCAAATTGAGCCTCATTTTGGTCTCTTTTTACAAGCTATCCCTTTATAGGACTCCCCACCCTTATGGAGTTTCTTTAGGCCTAGGTTTAACTCCTTAAAATAGACTTGACTGTCGAGTAAACTTGTTCGTTCAAGCTCGTTAAGAATACGTGAATGGGCATCCACATTGGTGGTAGGTTATCTCTTTCTCGGACCATGTCGAATAATACAAGAAAGGATTACTCTCTTTTCTACAGAATTGAGAAGAGTATTCTCAGGTACAAGTTTATCAATTTTCTGGACCTGAGGGACTAAATTTATGAAAAAGGAACACCCGGTATGAGCTCAGTTTTCTCTTTTTCGTGCTCTGGACCTAAACATGAAAAAGATTTCGAGTGTAATTTATGTCTTTGTCATGCTCGTTAAACACTAAGAACAAAGCATTGAGTTTATTGTTGTAAGCCCCATTTCTCATACTCAAATGGATCTTTCTGAGTGATCTTGCTTTCCTTCATACTCGTAAAACTCAAGCTATATGTTGCTCTCAAAGGAGCGTTGGGTAGGTGGTAATCTAACCTTTTTTGGACCTCCTTGACTAAGTACGAAAAAGGTTCACCTTTTCTTCTACGGAAGTTAAGAGAGTTCTTCTATGGTATGTTTTATACTTTTTCGGCCTCAAGAGACTAAATTAGATGAAAAAGGACCCCCCTGGAGTCTTCTTCGGAGTTTTCAGACTCTTTAAACATGAAAACACCAAGTGAGCATGTACTAGTTCGGACACATAAAATCCACGAATCAGTGATACTATCAAGCATTATTCCCTCTTCTCTTTAAGCTTGTTAAAAAATGAAGAGAGACTCGAGTTGACTTTCCTGGACTCGTTAAAATTTAATAGGGAAGGTAAGGAAGAAGTTTTCTTTTTGTTTTTAGTTAGTGGTAGCATGTTATCCTTGAACATAGCACTCTCTGTCTTTTTCGATACTCATGTCTCAGTGTTCACTTTCAGTTCAGCTATTTCTTCGAGTTTCTTACTCCTCCTCTTGTTAGTTCTACCTGGGGAATCTGATCATGTCTCCTACATGACAGATAAGTTTAGTTGTCCTATCTGTAAAGTTAAAAGCTACCTTGGGTCATCGTTGTGTCGTGCTCACTGTTCAAGGACTTAACCTCGTATCTGATCTATATCCTGATTCCATCATTTTTCTATATGTTATCACTTGTGTCTCCCTTCCTTTACCCAGTTCCTAGTCACTCTTGTGATCCATTGGAGGATCTATTGCCTTCCTTATCATAGTATGGTTCCGCATTAGCGCTTCCTGACGACGAATACCTAGAGTTTTGGCGATCGTACCTTAGGATTCACTTTCATTATTGTTGAATTCCTTTGCTTCAGTTGTTGATTATCACCTATTGGTTGACAATCTGTTGATTCCTATCCATGTTCGAATTCAATAACACCTATTCACACGGCTTGGATTGTACTGGTTCTTTGGGATTTCTTGATGAAGAGCTTAGTTTCCTATCTATGGACTAAGTTGCGCAAGATTATGTTGTACTTATTTACACAGCTTCCAGGTTTTTGAAGACTCATCATTATTGTATATTGTGGCTTCAATCCAACTTTGTAATATACGTGGTCTTGTACCCGTACTATATTGTATTCAAATATTGTAAAGGAGCTAGTGTTCCAGTATATTGAACATAGCATCCTTAGATATGACTTTGTATATGACATTATTATGTATTTGTTTTAGGTACTGCCTCTGCTCCATTGGACTTCTGATTTCTCCAAAGATAATGATTATAATGTATTTCGGCCATCGTTTCCTCTGACCTCACACATTAGGGGGCATATGTTATCAACCCAAATGGCACTTCTTCGTTGGAGTGCTAACATTCTCTATGTTGTTACACAAAAGGGCATCTTAGGATTGAAGTTTTCCAAAACACTATAGATGGGCATGACATGAGATGCATTCACCTTTCAACTAGTATGCCATATTATTTTTCTAAGTGTTGATGGCCGTACACGACCATCTTCATTGAAACTCGCATATGTACGTGACTATTCCCATTGACAACGAGTGTATTGTACGCAACTATATCCATTGCAACCCGCGTACAGATGCATACGCGGGTTTCCTTTAAGCAACTCGCGTGTCATACACGGGTTGCCTAACATTAAAAAATATAAATCACGATTAATGGAGATTAGTTGAGCCCTAATCGTTAACTATCTCAACTGTCTCAACCTCCTTAACCTTCGAAACTACTGTATTTCCCAATGTATAAATAGAGGCCTTGGGGAGGGCATTAATCAATCAATTTTGGAGAGCAAAGTTATGCTGGTGGTATATCTTCAGAAGTCTTCAAGTAGCAAAACTCAGAGTCCTTTGGTTGCAGAGGAGTCCTTGTCTCAGGCGCTGGGTTGTACTCTTATCTCATTCACTAATTGTTAATAAAGAGAATTCTTCTTCCAACTTTGTGTTGAGTCTCTGTCATGTATTATGGTTGATGAATATATTCAATTAAGCACTAGATATATTGTTTATCTAACCTATCATATATACATGTATAAGATTGTACTTGGAGAATTTTCTCTTTGCAGGTGAAGGAGGTGCATCTCTGGAATCTTTGGAGAGAAGCAGAGTGGAAGAAGACCAAGCTTGGATCAACCGTCGATAATCAAGTAAGTCAAGTATTTCTTCATGTTTCCTTTCTGTACTTTAAAGCTAATTGTCTGCAATTTTTAGAAGTAAGTTGGTAACCCCAGACCCTAGGTTACAAGGGTGTTTAATCCTGAACAACAGACATGGTGCTAACAATAGTTCCAATTGGGGATTTTATCCTCCCTGCGAGGTAGAAAAGAACTATAGACCAAGTTCCTGATCCATTGGGCCTATCATGCTTTGAACAACCCTAGTCAATGACACACTGTTGCTTTATCCCAAAGGCCCATTTTCTCAAAATTTGTTTTAGTATTTTTTAACTCCAAATTCAAAAAGAAAAGAAAACCAAATGATAGTTTTTCCTAGAAACCTTACTACCTTCACCTCGGGCTTTAAGTCTTCCAGAGTGCTATCCACACATGCAATGTTAAAATAATATGGTATATACAATGACATGGAGAAGTGAACTTACTTCACAGGAAACGGTGCTTGAGGATCCTCCCATTTACAAGATCTCTTGACACAAGACCACCCTCCATCTCCTTCAGCATGTAGGCATTCTTCCCTTTGAAATATTCAATTTTGTAAGGGCCCTGCCTTAGGTGATCGAATTTTCCATGTTTTCCATTCTCTTCACAGGGTGCATCCCACTACAAAACTACATTCCCCAGTTGGAAATCCTCATGATTTTTCCTCTTGTCAAAGATGTCTTTCATCTATTCCTGAAAATTTTGAGTTTTTCCAAAGAGATGCTCTTTGTTGTATTTCAACCAACTGATACATCCTTCTCTGCGTTGGGTGGGTTTCAACATCTTCCTCCTGTAACAACCTCATCTCTGGAAAACTCAGAGAGCTAGGAAAAATGACCTCAAAACCATAGACTAGCTAGAATGGTGAGGTGCCAATGGATTTATTTACGCTGATTCTGTCAGCCCACAAAGCATGAGTCAATTTTGTATGCCATTCCTTGTTGTCTTGCAACATCTTTTTTATGATCCTCATCAGGATCTCATTTGAAGAATCTTCCAACCCATTTCCCTGTGGATGATAGGTTGTGGAATTCCCCAACTATATGTGATGTTTGAAACAAAACTCAACCATATTCTTTGATTTGAGTGCAGCATCATTGTCAGTGATCAAATTTCTAGGAATTCCAAACCTTGACAATATGTTTTCCTCCAAAAAATGAATAATAATTGTCTCAGTGGCATGTCTAGTTGGGATGGCCTCAATCCATTTGGTGAAATAATCGGTGGTAGTGAGAATCCACTTGTGTTTCCCTGAGGATGATGGGTTTATATCTCCAATGAAATCCAATTCCTATTGTTGGAAAGGGGCCTCAAGATGTATTGATTTTAGAGGAAATGGAAAAATCTTTCTCCTCCCTTCAAAGATTTGACACTTATGGTACGTAACAATATCCTTGTGGGTATCAGGAAAGATCTTGCTCTCAGAATTTTATTCACAGTGGCCTTCCAATAATGATGAAATCCACATTCCCCTACATGAAACTCTTCAATGATATTCTTTTCCTTATGTTCATTTGCACAGTTCAACAGAACCCCTCCCGAATCTTTCCAATACAGTTTACCATTTAAGATGAAAAACCTTGTTTATTTCTATTTGAGGAACCTGGCCCTTTTCCTATCCATCTACTGTAGAGCTTGCAAATTTTGTAACACAAATATGATGTCATCATACCATGGGGATGACAGGAAATATTCATCCACTTGTAGCTCTGGTCGTTCCTTAGGGTTTTTCTCTTATGTTGGCAATTCAGCAACCATGTGCAGGCTGAACAAATTGTAGTTTGACTATGCCATGAGTTTGGCTAGTCCTTGGACTTTAATCATCTTTGTGGGATTAATATCCAAGTCATACTCAAGTAATATTGCTATCCATTTTCCCCTTCTACCCTTAGGATCTGGTTGAGTTAAAATATCCTTCAGTGCGCTAGTGGGAACATGAGCAATGATGTGAGAATGCAGGATGTAAACCCCGAAGTCCTTTAAGGATTGCACCAGAGCATAAGCCTTCTTTTCTGGAGTGTTGTATCTCAATGGGGCATCTCTCAATTCCTCCCTTGTCCAATTTGGTCAGTCACCTAGAGTTAATTTAGTCATTATTTCGGTCCACTAGTACCATTGGGTCCACTTGGCCTAATTGGGCCACATGTACTAGTTACTAGAGTGTGGGGAACACTAATTGAGGATGAATTCCACTAACTGCACTTGCATGCATCAGTTTAGGAGTCTCCCAGAACAATCCCTACAATTTAGGAGCCACTAGGAGTGTCGGCACTAACCTCCTTCAGTTGAGTTCATTTGTGACTAGTCAAGCTTAGTTAGGAGTTAGTTACATTCAGTTCTAGTCAGTTAAATTGAGTTATATTCAGTTAGCACCAGTTATGCATGGTTGCATGTGGATGAGGTGCATTTACTCACCTACCACAGTCAGTTAGACTAGTTAACTGATAATTAAGATTGAATTAGACACTTGATTTGGTTTGTTGAACTACGATAGTGAATTAGACAAGTTCAATTAGCCATGGAGACAAGTAGAGTCAAACCAATTCAAATTTCCTCACATGGATTCGAATGGCATGAGGATATTTAGCCATTGTACTACATTGTAACAATTATCCATTCTTTTACTTTTGATTAATGAAAAATTATACAGCTGCAAAGCATTATTTCACTATTTCATATCAAATTATTTGTAAAATTGCTTGTAATATCTACTTGTGAGTTGTGTGTTGATCCATAGATCTATATCCTCAATTTTATATGGTATCAGAGCCTCAATAGGACAAGGCACTTCTCCTTTCTACAGATCTTCAGCTGGATCAAAAAAAAATTGAGCAAAATTGCTCCTTCCTACTCTGCACCTGATGTCGAAGGTTTACCACATAAGTCCAAAGCAAAGGAATTACTGGTCAAGATTTCTTGATTGAATAAGTTGGGTGTGATGAAAACTTGAAATGTGCAGGTATTTGACCTTACTTTTTCTGTTTTCTTGTGATTGGCAGGTCTTTCAATCTACTTCACTGCATTCTCTACAGTAGGAAAAATGGTTTCTTCTGTGGATCCTCTCACTCCTTTCAACTATCACCAGTGGAAGGGAGACATGGAGATTCAATTGCATGCCAAGGGAATCTACATAGTCACAATGGAAATAGAGGTATAGCGAAACCATGCTGTATAAAAGGAAAGATAATGGAACAATATGGATGAATCCTTCAGGTTGTTGTGTCTTTCAATTTCCAAAGAACTTCATTTCCATGTCACTGATTTGAAGAATCCAAAGGAAAATTGGGATAAACTTGCTGATTTATTTGATAAGTAAGATGACATGATGATTTATCGGCTAGAGAATGAGCTGATTTCTCTTCATCCATGAAACTTTGAAACTCTGAATGGGTTCTTCACCAAATTCAAGCACCTAGTGCTCCAGTTGAAGTAGTGTGGAGTGGAGAAGGATGATGATCAACTCATTCTCTCCATTCTCTCCAAACTTGGCTCAGATTATTCTGTATTTGTTTCCACATTCCATACCGGGAAGCTCACAACCCCGAATTCGAAAATTCCCACTCTCAATGCCTTCATTGAGTCTCTCACAACAGAGCATAACAAGCTTGTGCAAATGGGGATCATCATATCTTCAAAGGATCATCCACTATTTGTTGGAGGGACCAAAGCTACGAATGGTAAGGGGAAGAAAAAGAAGACACGGAATGATCCTCCTAATGATAAGGAGCAGTCAGATGAATCCTCAAGTTCAAGGAAAAGCAAGAAGAAAGGCAAAGAAAAGATCCTTTGTTCCTACTGTTTGAAGGGATTTCATCTAGAAAGTTCCTATATGAGGAGGAAAATAGATCAAATGGATCTTCTTCTAGAGAAAAATAAAATCACACTACCTACTAGCGCAAGGAAGGTTGACCATAGAGAAGAACATGATGAGAGATGCCATGCACTGAAGGCTAGTTGTTCAAGAACACATTCCTTCCTGATTGATTCAGGAGCTTCCAATCATATGGTTGCATCCAGAGAATCATTCTCTTCTTTACAATCTAGTGATGGGACTAGCATTCACATGGGTGATGACAATAAAATTAAATATGAAGGGAAGGGTACTATCAAATTGAAGCATCGCAAGTTCCATGATGTGTTGTATGTGCCCTCCTTAGCTGCAAATATGTTATATGTTTATCAGATGACCCACACTGGCTCTCCAAAGTGAGTGATATTTGGTCCTGACTCAGTGGAGATCATGGATATTTCTACTGGGAACATTATAGAAAAGGGTGTAGAAAACCATGCCTCTGAGGCATATGAATTCTCAACCTTCATGCCATATTTGAAACCAGTGCACTCTCAGCAGCGATTCGAAAGAGGAGTTAAAAACATGTTATCTACTTCTTTTGATAAAGTTTCCAATAGTTTTTCAGAAGCAGAACACTTAGTTGTTTTAGTATACGAGATTGAAGATGAAGTTCACAGTGATTCATATCACAATCTAGTCCCTACTCCCAATCCTAAGTCCAAATTGGCTATTGAGACAGCTGGGAAGATGACTGGAAATTCATCTGACATAAAGAGGACAAGAAATTAGTTTCAGAAAGAGAATTTTGTGCTATGTCAAGCAATCTCTCCTCCTTTGGAGAGATGCAGAGAATTCCCAGTGAAGTGCTACATGCTAAAGACTGATCAGCTACACTTCTCTCAAAGGAACCAAGAGGATGATGTCACATCCTCCAAAACGAGACAAGCCATACGTTCCTCCTTCCTTCCATCATCATTTCGGGAGAAGATGGACAAAGTCTACATGCCAGGACCCAAGATACCTGAGCACATAAGAACAACATGATGCTTTTCTACACCACAGTGATGAAGGTTGAAACAACATTTTTTCCCAAGTTTTTTCTCAAAAATCTTGAATCCTGTCTTTTACCTGCTTAGTTTGAGGGGGGTTTTTTTCCCATGAGGTTTTTCCTCGTTTCCTTGTTTATATTGAGAAGTTAATTTTTTTCATTTTAGCTGTAATGGGTGACATTTGGTCTTAGTTACCAGGGCCCACATTGTCCAAGTTAATATTCATGGGGTTGTTAGGATTATAATCCTCCTTTCTCCAATTTGGTCAGTCACCTAGAGTCAATTTAGTCTTTATTTGTGTCCACTAGTACCATTGGGTCCAATTGGCCTAATTAGGCCACATGTACCAGTTACTAGAGTGTGGGGAACACTAATTGAGGCTAAATTCCACTAACTGCACTTGCATGCATCAATTTAGGAACCTCCTAGACCAATCCCTACAATTTAGGCACCATTGGGAGTGCCGACATCAACCTCCTTTTGTTGAGTTCAATTGGTGATTAGTCAAGCTTAGTTAGGAGTCAGTTACATTTAGTTCTAGTTAGTTACATTCAATTATATTTAGTTAGCACCAGTTATGCATGGCTTCATGTGGATGAGGCACATTTACTCACCTACCACAATCAGTTACACTAGTTAATTGATAATTAAGACTGAATTAGACACTTGAGTTTGGTTGTTGAACTCCGATAGTGATTTAGACAAGTTCAGTTAGTCATGTAGTCAAGTAGAGCCAAACTAATTCGAATTTCCTCACATGGATTCGAATTGCATGAGGCTATTTAGCCATTGTACTACATTGTAACAATTATCCATCTTTTACTTTTTATTAATGATAGCTTATACATCCGCAAATAATTATTGCACTGTTTCATATCAAATTCTTTGTGAAATTGCTTGTAAGATCTACTTGTAAGTTGTGTGTTGATCCACAGATCTATGTGCCCAATTTTATAGGCTAGTCCTTAGCCTTTAATCATCTTTTTGGGATTAATCTCCAAGTCATACTCAAGTAAGACTGCTATCCATTTTCCCCTAATACCCTCAGGATCTGGTTGGGTTAAAGTATCCTTCACTGCGGTGGTGGGAACATGAGCAATGATGTGAGAATGCAAGATGTAAACTCAGAACTCCTTCAAGGCCTGTACCAGAGCATAAGACTTTTTTCTAGAATGTTGTATCTCAATGGGGCATCTCTCAATGTTTTTCTATAGAAATCAAGGGGTTGCTCATTCCCCTCATGATTCTTTTGTAACAATACCCCTGCCACTATGTCCTCTGAAACAAATGAGAATATGAGGAAATATTTGGAGAAGTCAGGGGTTACCAGCATAGGTGCTTCTGAAATAGCCTTGTTTATGTCCTCNATCCCCCTGCCACTATGTCCTCTGAAACAAATGAGAATATGAGGAAATATTTGGAGAAGTCAGGGGTTACCAGCATAGGTGCTTCTGAAATAGCCTTGTTTATGTCCTCAAAAGACTACTTTGCTTTGGGTTTACATTTGATCTCATTATCCTTTCTTAGCATACTAGTCATACACCTCACAATATCAACAAAAGAAATAATAAACCTTCTTAGAAAACCCACCCTTTCCAGGAAAGATTGAACATTGACCTTGTTTCGAGGGAGCTCAATGTTGTGTATGGATTCAACTATCTTTGGGTCTATTATGATGCCTTCCTGGGAAATTATGTGCCCGAGCAATTTACCCTCTTTTGTAACAAAGTGGGACTTCTTCGGATTCAAAGAAATGTCGAAATTTCTGCATTTTCTGAACACTCTCAGCAGGTGTGCAACATGATCCTCTTCAGACTTTGAAAATCCGTGATGTCATCTAAATAGATAACCAAAAACTTGTCCTTCCCATCAAAAAAATCTATGTCCATGGTCTACTCAAATGTTTCTCCTGCATTCATGAGTCCGAATGGCATTTTCGCATGCATGAAGGTACCCAAGGGTGCAGTGAAAGCAGTCTTTTCCTAGTCTTATGGCTGCACCATGATCTGATTGTAGCTCGATAATCCATCTAGGGTGGATATCCTTTGATATCTCACTACCCTCTATATAGTGTGATTCATCTTGGGAAGAGTTTAATGGTCCTTTAAAGAGACTCTGTTCATATTTCTCCATTCTTCATCCTCACCAGAACTAAGTTGGCCACCCACCTTGAGAATCTAAGGGCCACAATGATTTTTGACTCAAACAACTTCTTTATTTATTTTTCAACCAGGGGTAGTAACTCGGGTTTAATTCTGCTTATTTTTGGCTTGAAAGGCATCTCATCCTTTTTATATTGATATAGTGTGCTTAATTATACTTGTATCATAAGCCTTAAGATCACTATAGCTCCAAGAAAAAACATTTGTGTATTCCTCCATCAGTGAGATGTATTTTTGTTTAGCCTCCAGTGAGAGAGTTCTTGAGAGATTGATGATTTTAGGATGAGCTTATGTTCCAATATTCACATATTCCACATCCTCATAGCTTGGGACAAGTTGAGGCTCCTTAGCAACATCATTTGGGTCAAAAAGTTTTTCTAAAGGAACTAAACTCATGGGGATAGTGTTACCCTTAAGCTGCATGATTTATTTGCCACATAGACTGTCTAAATATTCATGTTGTCCATCGCCCCCCTGCAATTTTGGCCCAACAGCTACTTCAGTTCCATCGCCAACAACACCCTCAGCAAGGGCAACAATATCATCTTGTGGAACTTCTTTGGGACCATCAATCTGACCTTGTAGGAACTCCTAGGTGGGAGTGGACCCTTCCAGGAGCACGTTATCTTCATCAATGATCAAGCCATCAAATTCCTCGGTGAGATTGAGGAAACTATGGATTTGTTTATCATCCTCAAAGACTTGACAAGTCTTAACATTATCCAGGACAGAGGGTCTATGCTTAACCTCAATCTCATATTTACTATTGGGGTACATGGGAATTTTGAAAATAGTAGCAGAAGTGTCCAAAGAATCAGCCATACCATTCTGCAATCTGGGAATGAGAGTAAACTTGGATTGTTCAAAGCATTCTATCAAATCTAGGGAAGCATTTTTATAACTTCTCATCCTGGGATGTCTGGCCTGATACTCGGCTTGCATTTGCTTAATCACCAACTCAAAGTCCCCGTGTATCACCACCCTTATGACTTGGGAAATATTTCAGGATCTGAATTGCCAACATGATAGCCTCATATTCTGCCTCATTATTTGTGTGATCGAAAGCTAATTTATAAGAATAATTTAAAGAACTTCCTCCTGGAAGTTTTACCCAAACTCCAGCTCCTTTTCCTTCTTTTCATGCTTCCCCATCAAATCTCACATTCCACAATCCTTCCATTTCCTCCTGAGTGGGGACAAAGGAAGCGTTCTTTGAACTAAAATTGTCTTTTCCAACTTTGTCTCTCTATAAATCCTTCTCTTTAGACCAAAAAAAGGGATGGTGGCATATGACATATCCATTTGAAGTGCACCCTTGAGTTTGGTCACCCGGGATCTTGACAGCAGCATTCCAAACTTTGGAGGAATGTCAGCCACCACTACGTCCATGACAAGGATTTTGGTAGGAATATGAGCCAAAGAGATGACCAAATCTTTCATCAATCCTAGGCACTTAACTTTACTAGACTCAAAAGGTCTTTGTAAGGCCTAGTCACCTCCAATCCCAATTTATCCATGATCTTTGTGGGCATCAGGTTGTGTGAAGCTCTAGAATCAAGCATGGCATTGTGTAGGATGGCATCATGAATATTTAGAATGATGTAGAAGGGAGGGACATCTTCATCAGTAGAATCATCTACATGGGTTCCAAATAGGATGGTTGGACTGTCATCTTCAATATTCAGGGAATCTAATATTGTAGATATTTCTCCTAGAGTTTCAGCATAGTCGTGATTTGAGACTTATATTTAGAATTTCTTAACAATTTAGTTAGAGGGACAAAGATTTTGATTTTTTCAATTTAGGCCTCTAAACTGAAAGAGATTTGTCCCTTATATGGGTTCATTGGATTATCTTCTTTCCTTTCTTTGCCTTTGGGCTCTATTACATTCTTGGAGGTGTCTGGTAGATCATTCTTTGGTTTTCTTGTAGAGGCTTTGTTTGCTGCACCTTTATTCCTCATAACAAGAACATCTCTATTCCTTAGACTAGTCTACCTCTACAGATTTCATGAGAAGAAGTTGATACCCCCTCTCAAACTCCTTTGTTTCCTCAACGGGCAGGTCCTTTGCTTCATGACAGGAATCATCATGTTCTTCTTTGGTAAAAGATCTAGAGGACGAGACAGTTTTTAGCTGGTGAATTTCACCCTCAACTTCATTTCCATATTCATGTTCCACATAATTTTCCTGAAACTAGGGTCTGACAGGATGATCAGGAAGGTTTCTCTGATCTCTCTGCTTGTTTTGGAAGACTTGGGGCCTTCTAACATTTTGGTTTCTATTTTGCTGCTCTTGATTTTCCCTAAAAGGTGGTGTATTGTCCACAGTGAGTCTCTCCATCAATTTCTCCATGGTTTTCATCATCATGTCCATCTTGGCCTCTTGTGAGTTAGAGGAAGAAGGTTGTTTGAGATATTTATCCCTCCTTCTATCTCCCTCTTCTCTCTTCCATTCTCCTCATCCCTCTTTTTATTTCTAGTAGCATTCAATTTTACCTCTACCTCTATGGAATATTTCATCATATTAGCTAGGGAGGCTTATCTTGTTTCACTCGACAACAAGCTAAACTCATTGTTAAAGGATTCAGCATATTGGAGTTGGGCAGAACCAGGGGGAGGTTTGAACTGGGTAGGTATGGCATTATATGTATTCATAAATATGTCAGAAAATTCTTGGATAGATTCACTCTCCCTTCTCCTCATGGAATGGTACTAGGATAAATACTGCTTCGGGTTTTTCTTGTCTTCCCATTCATTTGGAAAGAATCTTCAAAAGATTGGTAGTTCAGGATGGAGTTGTCTGGAATAATTTTGAACCATTTTCTCTCTTCTCCAGCAAGACTTTGGGAAAAAATTATCACTTTAACATCATCATGATATACTTCCTCCAAGTATACCCAGTCTTAAAACCATCCCAAGTGTTCCTCACCTGAGTAACCCCTCTCCCCATTAAATGTTTTGAGTCCTTGGGAGTATCCCTGGGGAAGGTCATGAAGAGCAGCAAGGAGAATTATAGGGGAAAACTTATTAGCCATTCCCTAGTTTATAACAGGGTTTCCAGGGAGGAAATGAAGCTCATGTGACAGATGAAATTATAGTGATGTGAGGAACTACAGAGCTGTGAGGGGCTGTGAAACTCGATCATGGAGATAAAGATATGAAATCAAAATACTCTGCAATAGTGGAGTTTAATGTGATTATTTCAGAGGAAAATAGTGGGCACTCTCAGTCAAACAAGGGTTGAGAATCCCTTCCTAGAGACTCTGATATCTCAAGGGACCAGGAAGTACAAGATAAATCGAATGTAGAGGGGTCCAAAACTACTTCAGAGAGGATGGATTCAGGCTTAGTCCTAGGGAAAACTAGCTCAATTTTTTCATCACAATGTTCAGATATATCATTAATAAAAGAAGCACCCTCAGCAAGTAAAGAAAGAGTTATGTCTAATTGAGGTATAACTGACCTTTGCAGCTTCTTGGCCTTCCAAATCAGTCTCTCTGGATCAAAAACTTCTTGAAAAGGTTCAGCATCAGGATTGATCCTTGTATTGGTCCTTCTCACTACCAGTATTCTCAGTGGAGTCACCTTCAAAGGCTTTGAGTGAAGTCACCAAAGCATATACAACCAACATGTGTCTATGGTCGGCTACTCAACCACATCATAGAACTAGAACAATGTCGCTTCTCCGAGGAGATAATAGAAATTAGTCCTCGACAATGGCGCCAATATGTTATCACCCAGTAATTTTCCTATGGTTGTGAGTAGGAAATCACTGGGGTGACCATTTCAAACCAACTTTAGGTTTCATTCTAGCCTATACATCCAGAGAGGGCTCTCTCTATGTCACAAATGTAACGTCCCTATACCCCATAATGTGGATTATTAAATTTTTTCCTCAAGAACACTTGTTCTCTTTTCAAACACTAGGAATGGATGTAAACTCACTCTTCCACCTTCATTCTCAGGCTTAAGAACCCCTGTACATCACTGTAATAGTCATTCCACCATTAACAGATCCATTCTATGCACAGAAAGCCTTCTTCCAAACTGAACCTGTTCTTTTCACATATTTCCTTCTGCACTTCCTCCCTCCGCCTTTCTGACCTTGGAACTCGAGAGCCGAAAACTCAAAGGTTCAACGAAGTGAAGGGTCAGCCTTCCACATTTCACCTTCCATACTTCCTCTTTTCTCCCTTCCAACCTCGAAAATTAGAAATTGGAAACATAATGTAGTGCGATGAGAACAATTAATGGTTGTTCCCCCTTCCGCCTTCTACCCTTGGAACTCGAAATTCAAAAACCTAATGCTCGGTGGAGTTCTTTAACCACCATTCCACCTTCTTCCTTTCACCCTTCTGCCTTTTTCCCTTGAAACTCAGAAGTTGGAAACACAACCTTTCAACAGAATCGTGTAATTATCTTTTGCCTTCTAAAATCATAAGTTGAAAAACTAGGAAACGACAGAATCATTCAACGGCCTTTCGCCTTCTGCCTTCTGCCCTTTTGATTTCCACCTTCGAAACTCGGAAGTTGGAAAAATAGAAAATGACAGAATCGTTCAATGGACTTCCTCCTTCTTCCCTCCTCCTTTATAACTCAAAAGTTGGAGAATTATCAAATGACAAAACCTCTATCCTCATTCCTGCCTTCCGCATTATGCCTTTTCTCCCTCTAGTGCGAAACTTGGGAATCGGAAGACCAATTCTTTACCTTAACCTTTTTTTGTTTTTCCACCTTTTGCCTTCCATAGGTGGATTCTAGGGTGTGCAAAACTCACTTTCTGCCTTATCTTTTATCTTGATTTCCACCTTCCTTCTTCCACCTTCAACAGGCAGATCCCGGAAGTTGAAAATCCCACATTCTTCTTTACATTTTCTCCTGATTTCCACCTTCCGCCTTCCATAGGCAGATCCCAGAAGTTCAAAATACCACATTCTACTTTAATAAAACTTCTTTCTCTCGGCTCCCACATTCTGCCTTCCGCTACATATTTCGGGGTGCAGAAACACTTAGATAAGCTGCAAAATAACTCTTTAACCAGGATTTTCTAGCCTCCAAGGACTTAAGCAAAATGCATTAAACATACAAGGAAATGCAAAATTAAATTGCAGGGAAATATACACGAGTAAACCTCTACTTAGTCATCATCAAGCATTCAATGTGAACATAGTGATTCATCAACTATTACATGGCATAAACAAGCATAATAGAGATACTCATGCAACAGTGAATCCTACTTCATTGATAGCAAGCATTCTTCTTTATCAACTCAAAATATTCATTCACAAGCAACTTCAATGCATAAACAAGAATAACAGAGAATACTTATCTTGATGATTAAGTTGTCCCGTAACTAGCTAGGTGACTGCAACGTTCCACCCAACCATAGACCAGTGTGTTCATTAATCTCTCAAGACACTGCCACCCCTGAGCTAGGAATGATTTCCACAAGGAACTAGGGACAACAGGATTACCCACATCCAACACATATCAAAACACAGTCAAACCAACCTACAATTGGGTTTCTCACAATATACAAGGAAACAAGCAAAAACACAACAAGACACAACCAAACCAACTAACAGTGGGGCTTATCAGGCTGCTAAGGAAATGGAAAGGTAGAATTGCTCAGCTAGTGAGCTCAACCACAAGGCCATGGTACCTACACAAGATCTGCCTTGGCCTCCTCAATATTTGTACCACCAAAACCTTCACTGTTACACAGTCCCTTAGGCCATACCTTCCCTTCCAGTGCTCTTCAAGGTGTGTAGAAAGGATTTACCAACCCTCTTGATTTGTTTGTGAGGTTCCTCTCTTTACTAGGATTATCAGCCAATTTTGGCCCTCCTCCATTCCTAATTCTTTAAACCAAAATTGGGATGCACAACACAACAAACCATAGGGAAACACAACAAGACTTGCTTCACTCAATCTGATACAGAGAAAACCACTGCGGAGATGCCTTCCAAGACTCAGGAGAGTGAAACAAACCATTTAAAAAAATTAACCACTGTGCTACAATGCTGCAGAGACCATAGAGGGCTACACTCTCATCGAATTGAGTGATTTCCACTGCCCCTTTACTCAGTAAAGGAAAATACTTATAGACAATCAGATCCGCGACTCCAGACAGTGAATAACACAGACTCCCCTGCACCATAGTGAACCCTCTCCTCAAAAAATGAAACGTGAATGATCAATACCTGAGTGAAAAAAAATGAACAACCATGACGCTCCAAGCAACAAAACCTTCTCACGCCTGGGAGAAAAGGATGGAATGGTAGGCATCACATGGGTTTACTTGATGCAGAAGCAATAATGCGGCTTCTTAGGTTGCAAACTTGCAAGCTTTCTTAGTCAAGCCATCAGATTGCCATTCCTTGCTCTACCCAAGGCATTAACTGCCTCATCCACCTTCTAGAAGAATTCAATGATTGAGGACAAAGGACAAAAAGGGTGGTTGAGGGTTCATGGGTTTCCCCATTGACATTTGATCACACCCTATTGGATTAGGAGTTTGACTAACTCCCCACTTTATCCTTTGTGGAATCATGCCCCCATCTATTTAGCGTTTGCAGTCCCATAGCTGGTTGTGATATTATATTAATTTGTACATTTACATGATATATCAAAATATATATACTGTGCTTGACTTAGCACCAAAACCATAGGCATCAACCTTGATCACCTATCCACAACCATCAATCAATGGCAGGGCCTTGGCCTTGAGCTCCTCGCCATGATTTTCATACAATATTTACATTATGTACAATTAAATACCATGGGGTCAAAACTGAGGTATTACAACCATGATCATTCACATACACATATGTCTTGCAGCAAGCAGTCAGAAGGCTAGATCTCTAATGAGAACATATTGTTGATATTTCAAAGAATGGAAAGAAAAAAATAGAAAAAACCATTGGGCAATAGAGTCAAAGTCTGAAACATTTAAGGGATTACAACATAATGACTAGTGATTATCCTTCGTAATTTGAGGCAATGTGGGTGTTAACATTCAGTCAAATAAATTTAAGTGGTGATAGGGAAAAGAGAAGAATCCCAGTGACACAATAGGCACCTATATGTGGATGAATCTCTTGCAACACCTTTAGCAGAAGCAACAGTAAAGGCTAATAACTGAAATAGAGCACCTAATAGAGGGTGAATTCTATGACGGTCATTATAAACACATTACAAATATGTTATCTAATGAAATGAGCGCTTAACAAGAAAGAATTCCTTACATGCAACCTAGAAACGTATTAGTAGAAGTTAACACATGCATGAGATGGAGCATGCGGGGGAACACAGACTAAACATTGAACACCTTGATGAATCTCGAGAACTCATGAAATACTTTGCATTAATACTTCCAACAAAATATTAGAGCTACAAAACCAAGCACAGAGGCTTCAGGAATGGATGTCGAACCCTTTTTTCCTCTATCGAGGTTAAATTTATGGTTCAATTTTCTCTCGAGTTGAATCTCAAATCAAAGCGCCATGGCAATTAACCCTACATACAGAATCCTAAAAATTCTGGGATGGCATATTTGCCATGATGATAAAACAAATGGAGAAAGAAAACTGGGGTGTGCGTGACTGACCAAAATGGAAAAAATTGACATCTAGTGCCTCAGGCTCGCTTGATGAAAAAGACTGTTCATAGCATCATCAAATGGGCTTCTGCTGCAAGGGTGAAGGAGTGGTTCTGATGTCTGAGTCGGGGCTCCTCACCTATTCTTCTTTGAATGTGTAGCAGTTAGTTGGACAACCACTACCAGCTTTGTAGCCTCTTTCATATTTCATTGATTCTCCTCTCATATTTTGAAATGCGCATGCTCTTCTTGCGGAATGGATCTCATCCATAGATCTATTTTGAATCAAATCTAAACCCTCCATTTATATACCTGTCACCATCATTCCACAAGATCTTTTTTGCAATATTGCTTCCGCAAGATTCCTTCCTCCCTTTCCTTTACGTAAAATGGCGGAATGCGGAATGTGGGTTTGCCAATTTTCATGACCGAACTTCTACATTTTCCTTTCTTCCCTTTCCTTTTCGCAAAATGGTGGAATGCGGAACGCGGGTTTTCCAATTTTCATGACCGAACTTCCTCCTTTTCCTTTCCACCCTTTCCTTTCTGCAAAATAGCAGAATGCAGGTTTGCCAATTTTCATGACCGAACTTCCACCTTTTCCTTTTTGCCCTTTCCTTTCCACAAAATGGCGGAATGCGGAAGGTGGGTTTGCCAATTTTCATGAATGAACTTTTGCCTTCTTTCGTCCGCCCTTTTGCTTCCGCCTTTTCCTAGACCGTTGATCTCTTTGCGGGTTCATCCCTAGAGGTGGATTTGAGATCAAACCTGTATTTTTTCATATAAGGCTTACTTCTTAGGTCGCGCTTAAGAGGTTTTTTTACTATTCTAATACTTTGGACTTAGGAATAAGCCTTTTAAACAACTTTGAACCCTTTTCTGCACACCTCTGGTGTCATGTACCCCAAATTGCAGTAACATTTTATGTTAAAGAAGAAAATATATTTTATTTTTATTGTAATGTTTATGACTATTGGTCAAGTGGGATCAAGAATGATTGTAATTAATTATGATAAATATTTTCTTAGTTAATAAATAAAATATGATACAAGCAACCTAAGGGGGTTGTCGAATGAGTTTCCATTGGCCCAATAGGAGGAATAGACTGGGGTGAGAGCAAACCGACACATGGCAGCATCCTCAACCACTTCTAGCTGTTGCAAGGGGCAACTTCCCTAATTTTGTGGTCATGTTCCCCACGAAAGTGGAACAAGTGCAGGTGGATCATTAAGTGAAAAACTAACCAAAATACCTAGGCATGCATATATTTACCCATTGAATTCAGTAGGAGGTTGTTCAATTTTTACCTTGTGAAATTTCTAACTGTTGAGAAGGAAGCACAAGAGATTTGATGAGGGGAGAGTTAGAAGTGGTTTTAGTGTTAAGACTTTTTGAGAACTAATGCAGCTTGATAGCTGAGTTCTTTACTGCAGAGGGAAGAATTACTGTTGTTAAGTACTTCTGTGGAGTTGCAAGGGTATTTAATCCCATCCTTTCACACTGCTTTCATCTTGGTGGATCAGTGGACAAGATCGGGGGTCCAAAGACAAGTTGTGGAACTATCTTCAGGAATAGGTTGGGTGGAACAGGCTCCTTGGGATGTTTGTCTCCTCTACAATTTATCAATTTCTAATGTGTAAATTTATTTTTATGCAAGTAAAAGTATTGAAATGAAGTAGTTATGATTAGTTTACTTTTATTCCTTAATTACTTACAGTTGTAATTAAACTATTAAGCCTGCATCTTATTCAGGATATTACCTGTATTTGTTTAACATAGTAAATGATCTTAGAACTAGTAATGGTGGAAATGATGATTTAAAAATACCTTTCTGTATTTTTTCACTCATTAATTGATGAAGTACTCTAGTACAGAAGGCTGAATTAAATGAATGATTATATAGGGATAAGATGTGTTTGAATATGTTTTACATAGAAAATTTTTTACTGATAGATTAAACCAGGAATGATAATAATCCTTTTACTTTTATAATCCTTCTCTCTCTATATATTTTGCTCTAAAAAATAATACATGGAATTTATAAAGTAATCTTTTCAGACACAACTTTAAAATTGTGTATAACATAACACATTAATAATTTCTGTTTCAGGACTTAAACATATACATAAATATTTATAAAACCTCTACAGAACACTTTAGACAACTTGTTACAGTAAAAACTGTGGTTTTACAGACATAGTTTTATGAGTACTATAATAAACTAAATACTACAGTAAAACAATTAAGTTATTGACACTAGTAAAGAATACTAGTACTAATTACTATTATAATTATCTAAAACAGATTAAATAGTAAACAAGCACTAATAATCAAACAAACTCTATTATTAAATATAAACTGTTTGGTTTTAAAACCATAAGCTATTAACTTAATCCTTTTAATTCATTCCAGTAGCTTTAAAAACCGAGATAGATTTTACCTCTAACTTTTAACCCAAAAAACCTTGCTAATCTATATATTAGAACTGCTAAATAAAAACCAGAACCTAGATTAACCATAAATAGTAATGTATATATAAATAAAACAAATAAAATAATTAATTCCTAAAAGGTTTTATTAAGTCACGACCATAGAATTTCCTACAAAAATTCAAGATAAAGCATAAAAACTTGTTAGAAATATTCTTACCCTGTGCTTAAGAAAACACATTAAAACAAAACAGTGTTAACCTTATTCATGCACAGGTATACAACCTCGGTCGTTATAATGTTTACAGCCATTCTGCAGTATTTTATTTTTAGCCACAACAAATTTCACAAACCTTAGGATTTGTTTTACAAAGTTTTTAATAAATATATTGCAACCAATTTTCTAAACATAAATGTATTTCGAGAGCCGTCGGCTCGGGACTATTTATAAACGGAGTTTAAATTTCAAAACCAAATAGTTACCCCATATTCCTTTTAACTATTCAAAAACTAGAATGTTTTAACATTTATCTTGTCCACGAAAGGTTCATTGTGGCTGAGTTCTTAAGCTTAGAAAGCTTCCAAAATAAGTAACTACGAATAATTTACAGAGCCGAGTAAAATAGCAAAAAGAGAGCTTCATAATGTATTACAATTTAAACAAACATCATTATAAAACCTAGAACAATATTATTTTATTAAACTATCAACTATTTACAAGAGTCATAGCTCTGGGATGAAACCTTAAGGGTTATCATCAAACGGCCTTACGACCTTCTCCATTACTAAGCTTTAACCAATCATCAAGTCGCCTCTAATTTTGAACCCACAACAAATATTTTTCCACAGAGCACCAGCGATAACATCATAGACACAATCATAGCGAAGGGAACTCCAAGGAGTGGAACCAAGTCTTACTGAGCATGGTCTTGCTCATACCCTGCACCAGGAAAACGCTTTCACTTGTCGACAGTGGGTGTTACCAAACCCCTTTCCCCTGTAGTCAAACAATATACTGTCAAAACTGAGCTTCAGTTTCCTAAAAAAAAAAAAAATTTAAACCACTGCTGAGAAGAGTTGTTGAGACTTACCTCTTATACACAGAGCTCATTGGTGACATTGATAAAATCCAAGTCTTCAACTGTGAGTACTTTGACTAAATGTTTTCGCGATTCACCAACCATGAATTGCTAAGCATTGCGAGCAGCAAGAGAACCATGAAATTAGTGTAAGCTCATGGGTAGGGTAGAAAACAGAGCTTCAAAATTTGTAAAACATCAAACAATGATGGTTACAGACCCGAGATGGCCTGTCAGCCACTCTTCATGGCCAAAGGAGCTAAATTGATAAAATGAAATGGAACAGTGGTTAGGGTAAAATTTTGTGTTTTTATGTTTAGGGTTAGCACCAAAACCCTTCCCCAAATGAATAGCTTCCACGTGGACTCCACTAAGCTTTCGATTCTTATGACCTTGGTATAGTTGGCCTGCATTTCATAAATTTAAATAATTTCATTGTTTTGTTTATAATAAAATGTTTCCAATGTTTTCACATAGGATATTGATCCGTAGGACCTCAACTTTAGTGCATTAAAAGTTTGTTGTAAAAGAATGTGCACAATAGGTTAATTAAAGGAACAACATTAACAGAAATCAAATGCTCAGAACAGAAATGAAAGACAAGACTGATAAACAGATGCCAAGCAGAAAACACAGAACCCAAAGTCATAGATAGAAATTGATAATGGAGTTCACCCCCTCCACTGGGCTACGTCTCCGGGTCCCTCTCCAACGGGAACTGATCCAATTAATCTCTTAAAATGATACAAAATGGTTCTGGACTCTGCAAATCAGTTTCAGCAATCTAGACAAAAGTCTCCAAGGCCTCTTCTCTGGAATAATACAAGTTGGCTTTCAAAAGCAAAGGAAATCCAAATAAAATAGAGAAGACAGTCGACTCTTTACAATCACAACAACTGGTCATTAACAGTAAAGTCTTCAAGACCTCCTCTATGAAATTTATAAAACTGGACTTCAACAGTCAAAAGAAGCCAAGTATAACTGAGAGTGGTCAACTTCAAAAGGACTAGCATGTGGATAGCTTTACAGCAAACTCGCCCAGCTTCTATCACTGAGAAAAAACCACAATGTCCTGTGCTCTCAACGAACTACCCTTTATACTCATCTTTGTCGTTATAATGAGCCAAAATTTCAAGAAATGCCACTGTTCACCTCCTTTTGCCAACTGCCCCCGACTGTTCATCTCCCTATCGACATTATCATCATACGGCATCAAGATTCTGCAAAAACCGTTTTGAAAAGTACCCGCACGAACGCATTGAGGAAGCTGAGTCGAAAGTTTTTGTTATCCGGGCTTCCGCAGTGGCAGAAGAGGATCGGCAACGGGCTCCGATATTGAACTCGGTCTCAATCGGCTATCGGCTAGTTTTCAAGTCGGAAGCTTCGTTACTTTGGCTTCCGCAGTTGCGGATGGGGAACCACTTCTTTTTCCGACTCCGTCGAGTTATTTTGCCGATCTTTTTAAGTTTTGGGCTTTCGCCATTGCGGCTGCCGAAAGCATTCCGACTTCCCATCCTTCCGAAGTCCGTTAATCTTCCACTGTTGCGGCTGCCAGAAGCGTTCCGACTTCCCATCCGTCCAAAGTCCGTTAAGCTGCCGTCGTTGCGGCTGCTGGAAGCGTTTCAACTTCTGATCCATCCGAAGTTCGTTAAGCTTCCACCGTTGTAGCTACCGGAAGCGTTCCGACTTCCAATTTGTTTTTTGGATAGACTAATCGTTTGGCCGCCTGCCGTTGCAGAAGAAGATGCTCTTCCGACCCCTGAGGTTGCGGAAGGAGATCTCCTCCGATCTGTGTATTTTTGCATCTGATTTTTCTTCAACCGCCATTTCTGAACCATGTACCATATTGGATATTCAAAGAGCAATAATACACCGGATCAATCCTCCCCATTGGAGAGATTTTGGACCACCAAAATCCTGAATTATTCTGCAAGTAAGTGAGGGTAAAGTTCCCTCACTTTACCAATCTCCATCCATCTCGCTTTGCTAGGATGTATTCCTTTCAGCCCCACTCGAAGGTACTCAGCATTCCCCCTTCGTGAAGTCCTTATATTTCTGTCAAGAATAACATCATCCTGCAACTCTCTCATATATTCAGGTGCCAAATCATCTATGGAAGGAATCTGTATGTTAATTTCCTCATCCATGATCATAGGAGGCTCATACAATTTAAGATTCTCAACATTGACAACTGAATAAATTTGCATGTATGGAGGTAAATTCACGCGAAAAGCATTAATACTGATCTTTTCCAAGATCTCAAAAGGACCATACCTGATAGGCTTAAGCTTTTTACCTTCACCCTTCATCCTTTCTTTGGTGATGTGTAACCAAACTCTGTCACCTACCTGAAATTGATGATCAATTCGATGCTTATCATACTTGGCCTTGTACTTTGCCTGGCTCTTCTCCAACTGTTCTTGAACTGCCTGCTGCACTGCCTGGATTCTCTGAATGAACTTTAAAGCTTTATCCGCATCATGATGTCCATCCACTAAATTTTTGCCAAAAGAGAAGTCCATCGGTGTTTTTGGCAGATAACCAAAACAAGTTTCAAAAGGAGATCTTTTCGTGGAAGAATGAACTGCATGATTGTAGGCATGATGTATGTACTGCAACTGCTCATCCCAAAGTTTAGGATGCTTACTACAATATCCTCTGAGCAGCTGAACCACTATTCTGTTCACTACCTCTGTTTGCCCATCGGTCTATGGATGAAAAGCTGTACTTTTCTTCAGTTTAGTGTCCATAAGCTCCCATAAAGTTGACCAGAATTTTCCCAAGAACCGGGAATCTCGATCAGATACAATAGACATGGGTAGCCCTAAATGTACCCAAACATTCTGAAAGAATAAATGAGTGGTTTGTTCAGCAGTGATCTGCTTGTTACATGGCATTAAGATACACATTTTGCTGAACCTATCCACAACAACATATAGGTAATCATGCCCTTTTCTAGACATAGGTAGTCCTCCTACAAAGTCCATAGAAATACTTTCCCAAGGACGAGAAGAAACTAGAAGAGGAGTGTACAAACCCAATTTCCTATTGCTAGGCTTACTTGTTGCACACATAACACAACCCCTTATATATTTAGCTACAGTTTCTTGCATTTGAGGCCAATAACAATGATTCTGCAATACATACAATGTTTTGCTTACACCAAAATGTCCTGCAATCAATGAACTATGTGCCTCTCGGATCACATGCGCTCTTTCTTTCTCTGGAATACAGAGTTTACCGAGATGATACAAGAGTTGTTCATGCACAAAATAGTTCTCTTCCTGTTTACCATGTATTAGTGATGCATATACTTTCTTAAAATCTTTATCTTCTGCATACTGTTCAATATAACTTTCATGTGTTAATGAACTGGTCTGAAGAATGATTGAAGCATTTGTAGGTGGCCTTGATAACATGTCTGCTACTTTATTATGAATTCCCTTTTTGTGCTTAATTACGATATGAAATTGTTGTAAGAACCCCATCCATATTAAATGCCTAATTTGTTGTATTTTAGTTTGAGATTGTAAATATTGAAGTGGCTGATGATCAGTATGTATGACTGTCTCTTTTCCCATGATATAATGTTTCCACTTCTTCACACTCTGTACTAAAGCATACAATTCTTTGTCATAGGTTGGATAGTTAATTACCGCAGTAGAGAATGTTTCTGAATGGTAACAGACTGGCTTCCTTCCTTGCATCAAAACTGCTCCCATGGCGAACCCGTTGGCATCGGTTTCGATCTCAAATGGCTGCTGCAAATCTGGCAATGTCAGAACTGGTGCTGTGTTGATCTTTTCCTTCAAAGTGTCGAAGGCTCTCTGATGCTTGCCTCCCCACTGGAAAATTTCTTTAATGCTTGTCAATGCATGTAATGGAGCAGCAATGGAAGAAAACCCAGAAATGAATTTCCTCCAATACTGAACCGCACCCAGAAAACTTCTGATTTCAGTAACGGTGTTAGGCCGTGGCCAGTTTACAATGACAGCAACCTTGGTTGGGTCCACTCGCAGGTGGCCTCCACCAATGATATGGCCTAGATATACTAAAGAAGTTTTAGCAAATTCACATTTAGACATTTTTACATAAAGCTTTTCCCTTCTCAGCACATCTAAAATTTTTTTCACATGTACAACATGTTCTTTCCAGGTGTTGCTAAACACAAGGATATCATCTAGATACACAATTACAAAATCATCAATGAATGAACAAAAGACATCATTCATGACCCGCATAAAAGTAGCAGGTGCGTTACAAAGCCTAAAAGGCATCACAAGCCATTCATACAAAACTGTTTCATTTTGAAAGCTGTTTTCCAAGCATCATGCTCAGCAACACGGATTTGATGATACCCACTATGCAAATCCAATTTTGTAAAATAAGTTGCATGTTTCAACTGATCAAGCAAATCATCAATACGAGGAAGAGGATACCTGTTTTTAATGGTGATTTTGTTGAGGGCCCTATAGTCAATGCACATTCTCCAAGACCCATCCTTCTTTGGAACCAAGACTATAGGAGAGCCACAAGGAGAAGTGCTGGGCCGAATGACCCCCTTCTCAATCAGCTCCTGAACCTGATTCTTGATCTCCTCATTCTGCATTACAGACATCCGGTACATGGCTATGTTCGGGAGTGGCACATCCTGTTGCAAATGTATCTCATGTTGAATCTCTCTCTTTGGTGGTAACCCCTTCAGATCTTGAAACAAATCATCATACTCAGAAATGATGTCAATCAGTTCAGATTTATGCTTAGGGTCACATTCTTCAAAAGATTTAGAGACTTCATCATTTTTCATCTTAACCATCATCAACAAAAAATTCTTACTAGCATTTACCAACCTCTTCATTTGTCATGCAGAGACTATTGCTAGATTGGTCTTCATCTTATGTGCTCGTACAATATATTCCATACCTTCTTTAAAAAGATGATACTTATTCTGCTCTCTATAAAATACTGCTTTCCAGTAATACAAATATGGACTCCCAAGTACAATTCCACAAATGTCAATTGGTACTACATCTAATTCTACCTCATCCCTAAACTTCTCAGTAATTGCAAATTTTAATACACATTTCCTTGTAACTTGTAATCGTGTATCATTAGTAACCCAACCTAGAGGATAGAGCTTTTCATGAGGCACAGTGACTAAATGCAGTTTCTTAACCACTTCTTCTGATATCAGATTTACTTGTGAACCACTATCAAACAATGTATCAATCTTTGTGTGATTTGCAATGACACGAACATGGAACAGTGCACTTCTATCTTTATCATTTTGCTTAGAAGTAGATGGAAGACTTGTACTTGCACTAGAATTTGATTGTGCATCAATGGGAAGTGAGATACTTTTATCCTTACCTTGGATTCCGATAGCTGTAACCCTTGTTTCGTCACCTGAGTCAGATCCCAAGTCTTGAATAGCTGCTGCAGTAGCTTTTGCTTTTCCTTTGTCTTTGTTTCCTCCGTACTTCGAATTAGAGGAAATTTGGGGTCTAAAATGGGCCTTATAAGAAAATGTGCCAAAATAAGTTTTTGTGAGTTGGAATTCAAGAACCAATAGAATTTCAATAAAATAAGTCAACCATAATGGTTGAATTGACATATTTGCCATTAAAAAAAACTACTTTTTTTGTTTGTATTTTCGACATATCTCATTGTGTTTTTACTCAAATTTCGATCGGGAGAGCTCGTTGGATGCGGAATTTGATTCTGCATCCAACGAGTACCCACACTGCATACTTTTGACGGATCCCGCTACCCCAAAAACAAGAAATACCTGAAAAACGTGATGATGACATCATCATCACGTTTTTTCAGGTATTTCTTGTTTTTGGGGTAGCGGGGTCTGTGAAAAGTATGCAGTGTGGGTACTCGTTAGATTCAGAATCAAATTACGCATCCAATGAGCTCTCCCGATCGAAATTTGAGTAAAAACACAAGGAGATATGTCGAAAATACGAACACAAAACGTAGTTTTTTTGTTTCTTCCTCCAAAATTAATCAATATTATTTTATTATTTTAACTATTATTTTATTATTTTAACTATTATTTTATTATTTTAACTATTATTTTATTATTTTAACTATTATTTTATTATTTTCCTTAGGAGGCCCATTTTAGACCCCAAAATTCCTCTAATAAGTTTGGCCTTAACTCTGGATGAACTTTCCAACACTTAGAGACATCATGTCCCTTCTGACAATGCGAACATGTAGGCTTTTCACCTTCTTTCTTAACAGTAGCCATCTTCTTTTTCCCCTTGTCTTTCCCTTTCGATTTGTTGTCAGATTTAAAGGACTTCTTCACAAAAGTATCATTAGCATGCTTACCCCTGGCCTCTAAATGGGTAGCTTGAACACATACATCGTCTAAATTACTGGGATTAAACATCAACAAAGTATGCTTCAAATAAGAATGCATGCCACCAATGTACTTAAGAAGAGTTTCCTGTGTATATAATGAAACATTCAATGCAATAGCCCTCTTTCTGAATTCATGAGTATAATCTTGAATGCTTTGTCCTTTAGCTTGTCTAAACATTTGCCAATTCATGGTTAATTGCTGCATGTGACCTAAAGGATAAAATTGCTTCCTCAATACTTCAATGAATTCATTCCAAACGGAAATAACTTTACCATTCTTTCGAATATATTGCTGAATCTTGCTCTCCCACCAAGTAAGAGCCATTCCACTCATTCTCAAAGTGGCCAGCTGGATTTTGGAAGGGTCATCATTAATGCCCTGCACCCTGCAATATACTTCAAGCTGCTTGATCCAATTGTCTAATTTTTCAGCATCTACATATCCATTATAAATAGGTAATTCAAATTTTACATCCAATTTGAAATAAGGCATATTAGGACTTGCATTATGAGAAGTATGAGAAGAAGAAAAAGTCTGTTTAGTATCAGGAGGATCACCATCACCTCCTACTCCTTTACCCTTTTCTTCCGGCTTGACTTTTGCATCTCTGGATGAAGATATTTCTTCTTTCTTCTTCCTTTCTTCTCACTCTTCGAGTAGAAGTTCCATCATGGATTTCATGCTCATAAAAGCCTCCAGAAACTCAGTTTCAGTCATAATAGGATTTTCTCGTTTGGTGTGTCCTTCTTCTTCCCCTCGTGGAGAAGACATGATTCTTGAGAATGTTATCCTAGAGCCAATCTCAGGATATTCTTCAACTAATTCCCCTTCACCAACCTTTAACCTAGACCTAGTAAGCATTCACAAACTTGCACAACAGTCAACCCGCTCTGATACCAAATATGATCCGTAGGACCTCAACTTTAGTGCATTAAAATTTTGTTGTAAAAGAATGAGTGCAATAGGTTAATTAAAGAAACAACATTAACATAAATCAAATGCTCAGAACAGAAATGAAAGACAAGACTGATAAATAGATGCCAAGAAGAAAACACAGAACCCAAAGTCACAGACAGAAATTGATAACGGATTTCACCCCCTCCACTGGGCTACGTCTCTGGGTCTCTCTCCAACAGGAACCAATACAATTAATCTAATAAAATGGTACAAAATGGTTTTGGACTCTGCAAATTAGTTTCAGCAGTCTGGACAAAAGTCTCCAAGGCCTCTTCTCTGGAATAATACAAGTTGGCTTTCAAAAGCAAAGGAAAGACAAATAAAACATAGAAGACAGTTGACTCTTTACAATCACAGCAATTGGTCATTAACAGTAAAGTCTTCAAGACCTCCTCTATGAAAGTTACAAAACTAGACTTCAACAGTCAAAAGAATCCAAGTATAACTGAGAGTGGTCGACTTCAAAAGGACTAGCATGTGGATAGCTTTACAGCAAACTCGCCTAGCTTCTATCACTGAGAAAAAACCACAATGTCCTGTGCTCTCAACGAACTGCCCTTTATACTCATCTTTGCCGTTATAATGAGCCAAACTTTCAAGAAATGCGACTGTTCACCTCCTTCTACCAACTGCCCCCGACTGTTCATCTCCCTATCGACGTTATCATCATACGGCATCAAGATTCTGCAAAAACTGTTTTGAAAAGTCCCCGCGCGAATGCATTGAGGAAGCTGAGTCAGAAGTTTTTGTTATCTAGGCTTCCATAGTGGTAGAAGAGGATCGGCAACGGGCTTTGATATTGAACTCGATCTCAATCGGCTATCGGCTGGTTTTCAAGTCGGAAGCTTTGTTACTTTGGCTTCCGCAGTTGCGGATGGGGAACCACTTCTTTTTCCGACTCCATCGAGTTATTTTGCCGATCTTTTTAAGTTTTGGGCTTCCGCCATTGCGGCTGCCAAAAGCGTTCCGACTTCCGATTTGTTTTCCGGACAGACTAATCGTTTGGCTGCCCGCCGTTGCGGAAGAATATGCTCTTCCGACCCCCGAGGTTGTGGAAGGAGATCTCCTCCGATCTGTGTATTTTTGCGTTCGATTTTTCTTCAACCGCCGTTTCTGAACCATGTACCATATTGGATCTTCAAAGAGGAATAATCCGCCGGATCAGATATATATATAGGATATATATACCTAGTTTAAATTATATATTAAGAAATTAAAATATGTCGAGGTTTAGATACATAACATGCATTATGTAATGACTTGGAAAGTATTTATATTATAACATGGATTGTTTAGATACATAACATGCATTGCATAACTACTTAGGATAGTATGTATATCATGCATCAAAGGTGTATTTGCATGGACAAGCTTTGGTTTAGTTTTTCACTCAGATAGTATAAAAATTTGCTAAAACAAAAATAGAGATGTTAGTGTTAGAACTTAGGAAGTTCTAGGTTTAAACAAGAACAAACTCACAGTTATACTAAATATATGGAAAGTAATAGGGTATAAGTACCCTCAAACAACTAAGAGCATGTCAAACATTTACATTCCACCAAATTTATAAAATAGATAGGCACCTTAGCAACTCTAATCTTCTATCAAGAAAAATAGACTTGGTTATGGAACTAAGAGATTCTTACACATCGTTAGGAAAGACTGAAATTAAAGTTCAGGAATTCCTTTTTCTAACTTACTCTTACAATCTTCTGAACTTTTAATTTTATACCTCGTAACCTAGAAGTAAAACTTTACCTGTAAGAACCTATAAAAGTATCGAGTCATCATTATCTTTGAGAAACCTAAGTAATCCTTGGGCTAACCTAAAGCCCCTTCAATAAGACAATCAAACATCAATCAGAATCATACACTTGAAAGAAAATAAACAACTGATCTGAATTTCAGTAAATTTCTAAGACTGAAAACTGAAAATCAATAATGAGTGTTTATGTTTGGTAGATGTGAACTATAGGTCAGTAAGTAGAAAATTTCTGTAGTTTTTAGTCCCTATTAAAAAAAGAGAAATTAATCCCTAAGTATCTCCAAATATCTCACCTTGTAATCTATCTGATAGTAAGCTAATGTTAGTTATAAAACTAGCATTTAGGCTATGTTTTAACGTTAAATGTCTTATAGAAAAATTTTAAATTTTTATAAAATTTTGAGATGTTACATATGGTATCAGAGCCAGGTTCAGACACTAGGCCTGAAGTGGCTTAGTGTACGTAAACCAAAAAGTAAATAGAAAGTATGAACACTAATTGATGATTTTAAATGTTGTGTTCAGAATATTTTCTGAATTAGATTGCAGGTATGGAAGGACTTGAAGAGTATGCTAAAGAGAGGTCCCCATTAAATGAACAACATAATTCTGGAAAGGAACTCATTAAAGAAGATACAACTAATAACTCATCTAAATTACTGCAAACAGTTAAGGATTTCAAAACTAAAATGGAGACTGCTAAAAAATAAAATGAGAGAATCCTAAGAGCTCAAGACGAGATGAATCAAATACTGCTGGAAAATTTTCATAACGAAGAAAAGGATAAATAGATAGAATCTGACAATACATCCTATCAACATAAGAGTAAAAGGTCAAAACACTCTAAAATTGAAAGCAATTCTTCTTTTGAAATTTACGGTAACTCGCACAGAAAGAAACATCAGTATTCTAGTGATAGTAGTGAGAGTAATTATCATTCTGGAAAGAAGAAATGCAAGCCATTAGAGGAAATTTCAACTCAAAATGGGTCTCCTAAAAATAATTAATTAAATAATAGTTAAAATACTAAAATAATATTTATTAATTTTGGAGGAAGAAAAGAAAAAAACTACTTTTTTGTTTGTATTTTTGACATATCTCCCCATGTTTTTACTCAAATTTCGATCGGAAGAGCTCGTTGGATGTGGAATTTAATTCCGCATCCAATGAGCTCTCCCGATCGAAATTTGAGTAAAAACACAGGGAGATATGTCGAAAATACAAACAAAAAAAGTAGTTTTTTTTATGATACCTATCCCCAAATTTATATTAAAAAAATGTTTAAGACCTATACGGTATTTCAAATTTAAAGCAATTTCATTGGCTAACACATGATGACATGGAATTTGAATCAAAGTTAAAAGGCCCATTTTGAGTTGAAATTTCTTCTAATGCCTATGAATAGATTTATGGAGAGTTTAAAAATATTAAACCACCAACGTTTAATGGAGAAACTGAAAAAGGAGAGGATGCTGAAGCATGGATGTCTGGAATGAAAAAGTACTTTCAAATATATAATTACTCAAATCAGTTAGATGCGAGAATGGAAATATATAACTTAATTGGAAAAGATGACATCTAGTGGCAAGACATAAACTAAGTTAAAGGCATAAAAGAGAAGAATATAAACTGGAGCACTTTTAAAAAGTACTTTAAAAAGAATTTTCTATCGTATCAATATTATGAGGAGCCAGCTAAAGAATTTTATGACCTAAATTTGGGAACCATGAATATGAAAGAGTTAAATAGTAAATTTTTAAGCTTGTTGCGGTATGTGCCTTATATCGTTGATGAAAAACCCAAGATGCAACGGTTTCTGAGTTGTTTACCTTTTCATATTAAGGACATAATTGAATATGATAATCCCAAAACCCTTGAAGTGGCCATCCGAAAAGCAAATTTCTGCTATGAGCAGAATTGGAAAAGGGAGAACATGCCAAACTGAAGAAAAAAAAAAGGCCTAATAATTTTGAGCCAAGAAAGGAAAGTTTCGCACCGAATCGGAATTTCGGGCATAATGACTCACGTAATCCTCCTAACAAAAATTTTCAAGGGAATAATTCAAAAAGTAACCCACAGAAAAACCCTACTGTCACAAGAAAAAAAGAATTTACAAATAATCAAAATAACTATGTTAAAAATAACGAACATAAAGAACCGATAAAATGTTGGGAATGCTAGGGACCTCACTACACATCAGTCTATCATAACAGAAAGAATAATGTCAACAACATTCATGTTGTGTAGGAATAAACAATGGATGGTGACTTAGCAAGAAGGATGCCCATAATCAATGCAGCACTGTAAAACAGATAGGATGAATATCAGACTTCAATGGTGGAAGTAGAAGGTATTATGAATCATAAACTTATTTCTATTTTTAATTGACTCAGGGGCTAGCCTGACTTATGTCTCTATATTTTAGTAGAGAAAACTAAACTACCAGTAGAGAAATTTGCAAAATCATGACTGGTTCAATTAGCTACATGAGCAAAAAGGAAGGTAACTAATTTTGTGAAAGATTGTACATTCTTTATGAATCAGTTTGAAACTTCTGTAAATTTGAATGTACTTTCGTTAGGCTCCTATGATGTATTAATTGGAATGGATTGGCTGGAACAACATCGAGTAGTGGTAAATGTTTTTGATAAAACTCCTACTATTTTAATAACGAAAAAGAAACAGTAACTGTAAAAGGAATATCTAGGAAAACAACAATCGAACAAATTTCTACCTTACAACTAAAAAGGGTTGTTCGGAAGGGATGTAAATCTTTTGCTGTAACTATAACTAATCTAGAAAACATTTATAAAGAAAATGAGCTAAAATTAGAAGATATGTTAAGGATGTATGTTAGAAAGCAACCAAGTAAATGGGAGGACTACTTACACTTGATTGAGTTTGCATACAACAACCACTACCAAGCTTCAGCAAAAATTCAGCCCATCTGAAATTCTGTATGGCAAAAAATGCAATACTCCCATCTCATGGAGTAACCCAAGGGATAGGTTAATACTAGGAACTAAATTATTAAAGGATATGGAATTAACCGTGAAGCAAGTACAAGGTAATTTGAAGGTTGCATGAGACATACATAAGAGTCAAGCAGATCTTAAACGAACTCAAAAAGAGTTCTAGGTGGGAAAACATGTTTTCATTAGGGTAAAACCTAAAAAGAGTTCTTTAAATTCAGGGAGTTGTGCTAAGCTAGCACCCAGGTACCGTGGGCCTTTAGAAATATTGTCCAGAGTTGGACCGGTGGCATACCAATTGGCCTTACCACCGAATCTTAGGGTTCATAATGTTTTTCATATTTATGTTTTAAAACAAATATATAAATGATGTTACTCATGTTATAAATTGGAATGATGTCCAGGTGGAACCCAAAGGATATTTTATGGTGAAACCAAATTGTATCCTCGACAAGACGGAGATCTTTCTTCGGAATCACGCCATTAGGTAGGTGAAGGTGCAATGGAAGCACCTTAGTCCCGAAGAAGCAACCTGGGAATTGGATATTCATATGCAGGAAACATATCCAAATATGTTCCAGGGAAGCTCTAAGGATGATGAATAAAGAAACATCGAGGATGATGTTAGACTTAAGGGGGGGTGTATGTCACGTACCCCAAATTGCAAAAACATTTTATGTTTAAGAAGACATTATATTTTATTTTTATTGTAATGTTTATGACTATTGGCCAAGTGGGATCAAGAATGATTGTTATTAGTTATGATAAATATTTTATTAGTTAATAAATAAAAGATGAGACAAACAACCTAAGGGGGTTGTTGAATGAGTTTCCATTGGCCCACTATGAGGAATAGACTAGGGTGAGAGAAAACTAACACATGGAAACATACTCAACCACTTCTAGCTATTGTAGGGGGAAACTTCCCTAATTTTTTGGTCATGTTCCCCAAGAAAGTGGAACAAGAGCAGGTGGCTCATTAAGTGAAAAACTGACCAAAATACCTAGACATACATATATTTACCCATCGAATTCAGCAGGAGGCTGTTCAATTTTTACCTTGTGAAATTTCTAACTATTGAGAAGGAAGCACAAGAGATTCGATGAGGGGAGAGTTAGAAATGGTTTAAGTGTTAAGACTGTTTGAGAACTAGTGAGCTTGTTAGCTGAGTTCTTTATTGCAGAGGGAAGAAGTACTGCTGTAAATTACTTCTGTGGAGTTTCAGGAGTATTTAATGTTAGATTTTTATCATTTAAGCAATATGATCTTAGTATCTTATATGAGAGAATAACATGCATAGCAATAAACACAAGAGACAAGAGACACAAAGAATTTTCCTCAGGGAAACCATAAAGGAGAAAACCCTGCAACTTCCTCAGAGATAGAATGATCACCAATAGCAAAAGTAAAACCCGAAAAACATAAAGATGATCTCTGACAATAGTTGTCTCTTTATCTGATCCCAGCTTCGTCTCTCTCACTCATGCACCCCAGTGAGTAAGTGTGTGTATAATAAATAGAGAGTCTCACTCTCTATTTGTATTCTTTCGTTCACTTAAACTTTAACTCGGTTATGTAGGCTCAAGTAATCCTAACTCAGTTAGGTAGGGTCGAGTAACCACAACTAGGGTACTAATGACCTAACTTACATTAACTCACCTAGGGCCGACTTCTCTAGGAGAGTCTAATAACCCTAGGGCCCCACAACTGCAGGGAATTTAAACCTTGATCAATAGGAGGGTTGCCCACAATGACTTTACATGACTTGTTTACATTATTGAATCTGTTTAAAGGTAGTCATTACGTAGTCAGAGAATTGTAAAGAAGGAAGATCTTGATAGGAACATTGGGGCATGACAAGAAGGAAGATCTTGATAGGAACATTGGAGAGTTGAAGATCTCGACGGTTCGACCCCTACTCTGGGATCATCATCTCGATAGGAACATCGGGGCATGACATGAATCAAGTACATTACGGGCACTTCTCGAAATAAACATCACAATACAATACATAAGATATACAAGTGAATACATTCCAATGTTACAAATACATCAACACTCCCTCTTAACTAGGAAGGTATTCTCTCGACACAATTTATCGGCACAAGTCTTCTTTTATGTATCATCTGGATCATCATTGAGTTCTCATCATCTTCATCTGGATCTGGATCATCATCACTTGATCTGGATCATCATCACTGGATCTAGATCATCACTGGATCTGGATCGTCACTGCTAGATCATTATCACTGGATCTGGATCATCACTCGATCTGGATCATCAATGGTGCTATCTCTTGATTCTTCTCGTCATAGAAAGTTCTACAGAGCTAGCCCTTTTTCATGTTGGTTGTAAGCATAGCCTCCATGTAGGTCTTCTTCAGTGCTTATATCTAACCCTAAGTCAGAATGGCGCTCCTAGCACTTACATCTGATCATGAGAGGAACACATCCAACACCATGTCAAAAAGGCATGCCCAACACTCACATTTGACCCTAGGAGGAACACATCCAATAACCATGTCAAAAAGGCCCAGCACTCACATCCGATCATTGGAGGAACGCATCCAAGAACCATACCGAAAATGATCAGAACTCACATCTGACCATGGGAGGAACACATCCAAGAACCATTATTTCTGACCATGGGAGGAACACATCCAAGAACCATGTCAAAAAGGCTCAGCACTTATATCTGACCATGGGAGGAACACATCCAAGAAACATGTCAGAAAGGATCATCACTTATATCCATCCATGTGGGGAAAATATCCTGCAACCATGCTAGAAGGGATCAACACTTATATCTATCCATGTGGGAAACACATCCCACATCCATGCTAGAAGGGCTCAACACTTATATTTGATCATGTTAGAACACATCCCATAGTCATATCAGAATGGATCTACACTTACATCATCTGATCATGTGGGAACACATCCCACAGTCACAGCAAAATGGCTCTGCACTTACATCTGATCATGTGGGAACACATCCCATAGTCACATAAGAATGGCTCTGCACTTACATCTGATTATGTGGGAACACATCCCTCAATCACATCAGAATGGCCCTCAGATCTAGGCTGAGTATTGCTAGTAACTAACCAGGCGCCTCCATTCATAGAATGGCATTCAACACTTATATCTAATCATGTGAGAACACATCTCACAGTCACCTCAGAATGGCTCAGAACTCATATCTAACCATGGAAGGAACCAATCCTCTCACCATGACAGAATGGCTCAGCCCTTACATCTGACCATGGAAGTAACCAATCCTCTCACCATGTCATAATGGCTTAGCCCTTACATCTAACCATGGAAGGAACCAATCCTCTTACCATGATAGAATGGCTCACGGACTCATCACTTCCCCTTGGAGGGAACCTTGTTCTAGAGAACACCAAGCTTCTCCCTGAAGTACTTAAAATTCACTCTGGCCAATGGCTTAGTCAACACATCAGCTATCTGTTCGTCCCTCGCAACATACTGGAGCTTTACTGCTCCTCTTTACATGATATCCCTGATATAGTGGTATTTGATCTCGATATGCTTTGACTTGTCATGGAACACTGGGTTCTCAGACAACTTCACACAACTATGGTTTTCGCAATATATACAAGTAGCATCCAACTAGAGATCAAATAATCAAGACAGTAGCTTTCTTAGCCATACTGCCTCACAACTAGCTGAACAAGCTGCAGCATACTCTGCTTCAGCTGTACTCAGTGCCACTCAAGACTATTTCCTGCTAAACCAAGAGATCACACTTGATCCCATACTAAAGCAGCACCCTGAAGTTCTCTTTCTATCGATGGAAATTCCTTCCCAATCTGAATCAACATAACCTTCTAGGTTAATCTTCTGATTCACCTCATACTTGAGCCCATATTCAACTGTACCCCTTAGGTACCTTAGAATATGCTTTGCAGCAATCAAGTGAACATGTCTCAATGTGTTCACAACAAATCAAATATTTGGTCTCATATTCGTCAGGTACATTAAGGAACAAAACATCTGACGATACATCATGACATCAACCGAATCTGATGAAGCAACACTCAATAGCTTCAAGTTCGATGCCATAGGTGTGGTCATGGCCTTGCAATCCATTATCCTGAACCTCTTCAGGATGTCTACTACATACTTCCCTTGTCCCAGGGAGATTCCATCTATACTTTGCCACACCTCCATGCTTAGTATTGCATCATATCCTAGTCCTTCATCTCGAACTCGGTTGCAAGTCTCCTTCTTGCAACTTTAATGAGTTCCTTTTTTCTATTAGGAACAAGTCATCGACATATAATAGGAGCATCACTGGTATTCCACCTTTAACCTTGAAGAAAAGGTTGGAATCTGCTTTACTCTCAATAGATCCTAGAGTCATAAGTAAGCTATCCATCCTATCATACCATGCTGAACCTCGGGATCTTCTACAGTCACTCCCTCTAAAGCAGAGCATCATTCTCCCTCTATATTTCATACTCTATGCATTGAAACATTCTGTACCGGAGTGACAAGTAGCTTCCTATGCTACTAATATTCTATGTATCCATCTAGGATCACTGGATACCAAGATCCTCTATCTTTAACTTTTTTAAAAGTTCTTCTCGCACCCATCTGTGAGCTTTTCATCCTCTATAGAATTTCATCTTCAAACTTGTATCAAAGGTTCAGATCTTCATCAAGCTCCTCATGTATGTGTTATCCCATGGGTGTCTTCTGAGCTCGTACAAGGCCCTCTTTCATTTGCACACATGATTCTTCCTGTCATGTGTCTCAACTCCCACTGGCTACAAATGTCTCTTCATAGTCTATGCCTTATTTTCTTGAGAAGCCTCATGCTACGAATCTTGCATTGTATCCCATGATGTTTCCATCTACTGCATGATGGAACTACAAACTTTCCTTCATGTATCGATATTGCATCCTAGACATCATTCTTCTTGAACTGGTATGTTGCTCAACAATGTCACATAACCAGAGTGTATCTGAGGCCTCTTTCTTTCTTTGAAAGTATCGTCATATTATTCTTCATCTTGGATTCTTTCTTGAACCGTCGTCACTTGTTATTTGGAACAAGCCTCATCCTTCTTTTCTTGTAGGTGATTGTAAGCGATTTTTCCTACAATTCAAATGCATTTGTATGGTTAGAAACATTTCATAAGGCATATTCATAATGGAAAAATTCTTATGCATAAATATATGATCATGCAACTATTTTAGCCAATACAACATTCATCCATATCTCATGGAAACTTTCTAGATTCCTTCCATCTCTACCAGGACAACATTGAGATTGTGCACTAATCCAATATGTCAGCAAAGAGGTTTCATTCTAGATAAATAGCAATGGAGAGTTGTATAGAACTATGAGCTACTTACCCTTAACATGCATATTATTAGTATAATATCATTTATGCAAACAATCTACCATGCATAATACATCAACTGAATATAAACAAATACATAATGAAACAATATCATGAAATGACAATTGAATACTTATCTTTATTTGTTTCGTGGGTCGACTCTTTCTTGAGCCTTCAGCTTCATCATATTCTTCATTCATCATTTCTTATCCAAATGCTAAGATGGATAAGAGGTTCTTCAAGAGTTGAGTCCTTCGTATTCCTCAGTGCTTGAGGGATCTTCTTTGGATGGTGAGATCTTGATCTTCAATTGCTCCCATCTTCTCTTCTCTTATTATGAGTCAAGCTTCTTCTTCTTCCCAGAGTCTGCTGAAACTAATCACTTCCTTCTGGCATACGTTCCTTGAATGAATAAATCCCATGACCCTAAGAGGAAATTCAAGGTGGCTATCACCACTTCTGCATTCTCCACTTCTACTACTGCTGCTACAAGTTGTTCTTTGATTTGAGAGACCCTCATAAAGTATGACTGTATGGTCTCCGCATTCTGGATCTTCACATTCTTCAACCGTTTCCTCAAAGTCATATTCCGATTTATGTTCTTCCCTGAAAATAGCTTGGTCAAGGAATCAAACATCTCTTTAGGTGTATTTAGAGAAGACACTTGTGGTATAAGGTGATCCTCGATAGAATAAATTAATCCTCTTGGCCTTGATGAAGTTTTTCTTATGTAAGGCTTTTAGCCTCATCTCCCTCTGGAACTGGAACCTCTCTACTTATGTAGGTGTCCAATTCATTTTATTCAGAGAGATCATATACTTCCATGCTTGAAAGTTGTCAACTTCACCAAGATTATCATCAAGCTGATGTGATAGATCACTTGGAAATGAGAACCTCAAATGAAAATAGAAAAAGATTAGATCTTACCGATTTGAGGTGTCTGTCCTGGTTCTAGAGCTTGCTGATCTAGGGTTTGTCATAGAAAACCTAATTTCCAAAACTTAGAATCTTTCAAATCTAATTAGATAAAAAGATAGACCTCTTCAAGGCAAGCTGTCCAATGTACTCCTTTTTTGAAAATAGTGGAGGGAAGCTCCCAGAACAGGAAGCCTTAGTTTTCCAATTTCTTCTACAGAAATTCTTGATATTGTTTCTACGGTATCTCCGTAATTAATGTTCCTCTATGTCTGAAACTTTGCACTGAGGTATCCTCACCTATCCTTGTTCCAAAACCATAGGTTTCATCAGAATTGGTTTCACCAATTGGGACTTATGAGCGGTTTCCCAAGGTGATCCGTTTAAGGACTGTTCATAATAGCAAAGTTGTATAGACTCCCACGTGTCACTGTTTTATCTTCGGGGTCTAAAAATTTGACCAAAGAAATTAAAGTCCATTCCCTTTCTAGAACATCTTGAAATTTTTCATTTGGATCTCTGTAGCTTGAGATATAGCAATTCTCCCTAGGTGTCCTGTTTAGGGATGAATCCTGGAAAGAGGCTGGAACCCTAACTTGGAGGAATCATATCTCCTAGAATATAGCGAAGATGAGTCTGAAACTTGGATAAAGTGTACATCAATATTTTATCTTTGACTTGTGAAATTGTAGGCCCATAAGACTTCTTCAATCCCACGATATAGCGGATTTACCAAAACTTATCAGTTTTAGTATTTAGGGTTTTTCCAGCTCAAGGTCAAACTAGGATTTGACTTTCCTATAGTTACACCCAACCAAAAATATCGACACAGGCCTCTAAAATTCGATTTTGATGAGGAGATAAATCCTATTCTGGCCTCACTCAAAAATTTCAAAAATTTCTCTTTTCTAAAAATCCCTAATTTCTCGCACCGAAAACTAAAAAAGCTCGGAATTGAATTTTGCTTTGACAAAAAGATGCGCCCTTCAATGGAGAGTCATCCTAGCATAATTTTGCTGATGGATTGTGGAGAGAGACCCAAAAATTAAGAATCCCTAACTTCCATAGCTGCACAATGTCTTCTTCTTAGGTTAGCTCTGATACCATGTTAGATTTTTATCATTTAAGCAATATGATCTTAGGATCTTATCTGAGAGAATAACATGCACATCAATAAACACAAGAGAAAAGAGACACAAATAATTTTCCTCAGGGAAACCATAAAGGAGAAAACCCCGCAACTTCCTCAGAGATAGAATGAGCACCAATAGCAAAAGTAAAACCCAAAAAACATAAAGATGATCTCTGACAACAGTTGTCTCTTTCTCTGATCCTAGCTTCTTCTCTCTCACTCATTTGCCCCAGTGAGTGAGTGTGTGTGTAATAAATAGAGAGTCTCACTCTCTATTTATATTCTTTCATTCACTTAAAATTTAACTCTGTTATGCTGGCTCGAGTAATCCTAACTCAGTTATGTAGGCTCGAGTAACCACAACTGGGGTACTAATGACCCGATTTACATTAACTCACCTAGGGCTGACTTCTTAGGAGAGTCTAATAACCCTAGGGCCCCACAACTGTAGGGACTTTAACCCTTGATCAATAGGAGGGTTACCCATAATGACTTTACATTACTTGTTTACATTATTTAATCTCCTGATAGGAACATCGGGGCATGACATGACTCAAGTACATTACAGACACTTCCCAAAATAAACATCAGGGTACAATACATAAGATATACAAGTGAATACATTTCGAAGTTACAAATACATCAACATTTAATCTCATCCTTTCATAAAGTGATTTCATCCTAGTGGATCAATGGATAGGCTCGGGGGTCCTAAGACAAGCTGTGGAGCTATCTTCAGGAATAGGTGTAACGTCCCCGACCCTCCAACTGATGAAGAGGATGCTACCATACCATTATCTATTTGGGAAATTAACCCCATGAGCATACACTTAAAAATTGAAATTCTTTGAACTAAAACATGCATACATCATTGCCATACAACGGAAGCAAAACCATACATTCAAGCATTTAGCATGTTCATTGTAATTCATTATCAAATGTAATTGCAGGGATTTAAACACAAGAATACTTATCTTATGAAAAAGCTCATCTGCAGCTAGCTATGTTGCTTCAACGTTCCACCCAACCATAGGCCAGTGTGCTCCTTAATCTCTTAGCAACATTGTCACCCCTGAGCTAGGCATGATTCCCCAAGGAATAAGGAAACTAAGTAGGCTCACACATAGCCAAAGATACACAACTCAGCCAAGCCAACATAGTTGGGTTTATCAGGCCATCAGGGAGCTAGGAAAAGCTGGTGGGCTCACTGAAGAGCTAAGGACACATGCGACAGAACTAGCCTGACTTCTAGGACACCCACACCCATCCAACACAAGGAATCAATCCCTTCTCTGCTACATAGTCCCTTAGGCCCTAAATTCCCTTCTAGTGCTATTCAAGGGGTGTGGAGAAGAAATCCAACCCTCTAAATTTGTCTATGAGGCTCCCAAACACACCAGGTTTATCAAGCATACCAAGCCTTCATTCCCACTCCAATACAGTCCAAAGACAAACCACTGCATACACACAGAAAAATTGAGCAATTCATAGCTCTGGGGAAGAAAAGAAAACACTATCGAGCAAAACCGAGGTGATAATTTGGGTAATACATAGCTCGGACTGGGAAATTCGATTCCTCAGTCGTTCTTGGCCCTATCGTGGCCAAAGCAACTCAGCAAGAATCCACAGCGACCCAAATTTCGTGGGGAACCCATCAGCAATTTCTCAGCTGTGTGAGGAAAGAAAACCAACCCATGTGGAGGTGAATTTGTATACCCAGACCCACAACATGAAGAGAAATACACACACAACAAATCGTGAGGGTAAGGCCACGTCCCAGTTCTCTGCGTGAGGAAAAATGCCAAAATCTGTGCGTGAGGAGAAGAACACTCGTCTCTACGTGAGAATGGGAAAAATGGAAGAATTCCCACGTGAAGATCAATGGATCCATGGTGGAATGTGCATGTGGGAAAGGACTGATAGTCCTGCCACACACCACTACCCATGCAAAAACGTTTTCCCAAGCCATAACTTCCCCCCAACTAACTCTAGAGAATTTAATTTGGTAGTTGACTGATTGATGGGTTCTCCTATTGACATGTGGCTTTTTCCTATTGGCCCTAAAGGTTAAATAATTCCCCCTCCTTATCCTTGGGGAAATCATGCCCTTTTCATTATGGTTGCATTGACATAGCTGGTTGTGGGTATTTTTAATTAAAATGAATTTTTACACGAGGCCAAAATTAATACATGCTGGATAGCACGATATACCATCAGCAACGATTTCAATCGCCGAAACATAAAACAACCAAATAGATGGTGGGGATTTTTCCTTTAGCTCCATACCACGATTAATTACAATATATACATCATATACATTTTAATGTAAATGAGGTCAAAACTGGGGTGTTACAATAGGTTGGGTGGAATGGGCTCCTTGGGTTGTTTGTCTCCTCTACAAGTTATTAGGTTCTTATGTGTTAATTTATTTTTATGCAAGTAAAAGTACTGAAATGAAGTAGTTATGTTCAGTTTACTTCTATTCCTTAATTACTTATAGCTGCAATTAAATTGTTAAGCCTGCATCTTGTTTAGGATATTACTTGTATTTGTTTAACATAGTAAATGATCTTAGAACTAGTAATGGTGGAAATGATGATTTAAAAATACCTTTATGTATTTTTCCACTCATCAATTGATGAAGTAGTCTAGTACAGAAGGTTGAATTAAATGAATTATTATATAGGGATAAGATGTGTTTGAATCTGCTTTACTTAGAAAAACTTTTACTGATAGATTAAACCAGGAATGATAATAATCCTTTTATTTTTAGAATCCTTCTCTCTCTATATATATTTTTCTCTAAAAAAATAATACACAAAATTTATAAAGTATTCTTTTGAAACACGACTTTAAAATTGTGTACAACCTAACACATTAATAATTTCCTCTTCCGGGACTTAAACATATACATAAATATTTATAAAACCTCTACATAACACTTTAGACAACTTGGTACAATAAAGACTGTGGTTTTATAGACATAGTTTTATGAGTACTAAAATAAACTAAATACTACCGTAAAACAATTAAGTCATTAACACTAGTAAAGAATACTAGTACTAATTACTATTATAATTATCTAAAACAGATTAAATAGTAAACAAGCAGTAATAATCAAACAAACTCTATTATTAAATATAAACTGTTTGGTTTTAAAACCCTAAGCTGTTAACTTAATCCTTTTAATTCATTCCAATAGCTTTAAAAATCAATATAGATTTTACCTATAACTTTTAACCCAACAAACCTTGTTAATCTAAATATCAGAACTGCTAAATAAAAACCAGAACCTAGGTTAACCATAAACAGTACTGTATTTATAAATAAAACAAGTAAAATAATTAATTGCTAAAAGGTTTTATTAAGTCATGGCCATAGCATTTCCTACTTCAAAGATTCAAGATAAAGCATAAAAAATTGTTACAAATATTCTTACCATGTGCTTAAGAAAACCCATTAAAACAAAACAGTGTTAACCTTATTCCTGCGCGCAAGTCTACAAGCTCGGCCGTTATAACCTTTACGGCCATGCTGCAGTATTATATTTTTAGCTAAAACAAATTTCACAAACCCTAGGATCTGTTTTACAAAGTTGTTAATAAATAAATTGCAACCAATTTTCCAAACATAAATTTATTTCGAGAGCCGTAAGCTCAACACTATTTATAAACAAAGTTTAAATTTCAAAACCAAATAGTTGCCCCATATTCCTTTTAACTCTTCAAAATCCGGAATGTTTTAACATTTATCTTATCCACAAAAGGGACATTGTGGCCGAGTTCTTAAGCTTAGCAAGCTTCCAAAATAAGTAACTATGAATAATTTATAGAGCCGAGTAAAATGGCCAAAAGAGAGCTTCATACTGTATTACAATTTAAACAAACATCCTAGAACAGTATTATTTTATTAAACTATCAACAATTTACAAGAGTCATAGCTCTGGGATGAAACCCTAAGGGTTATCATCGAACAACCTAACGGCCTTCTCCATTCCTAAGCTTTAACCAATCATCAAGTCGCCTCTAGTTTTGAACCCGCAGTGAATTTTTTTCCACAAAGCACCAGCGATAACATCATAAACACAGTCATATCGAAGGGAGCTCCAAGGAGTGGAACCGAAGCTTACCGAGCATGGTCTTGCTTGCACCCTGCACAAGGAAAATACTTTCACTCGTCGATGGTGGGTGTTACCAAACCCCCTTCTCCTGCAGTCAAACAATATACTTTTAGAACTGAGCTTTAGTTTCCTCATTTAAGAAATATATATATTTAAACCACTGCTGAGAAGAGTCATTGAGACTTACCTCTTATACACAAAGCTCGTTGGTAACAGTGATAAAACCTAAGTCTTCAACCATGAGTACCTCGACTAAATGTTTTGGCGATTTACCAACCGTGAACTGCTAAGCATTACGAGCAGTAAGCGAACCACGGCATTAGTGTAAGCTCACAGGTACGGTAGAAAACAGAGCTTCGAAATTGATAAAACGTCAAACAACGATGGTTACAAACCCGAGATGGCCTCTTGACCACTCTTCATGGCCAAAGGAGTAAATTGATAAAATGAAATGGAACAGTTGTTAGGGTAAAAGTTTGTGTTTTTATGTGTAGGTTTGACACCAAAACCCTTCCCCAAATGAATAGCTTCCACATGGACTCCACTAAGCTTTCGATTCTTATGACCATGGTATAGTTGACCTGCATTTCATAAATTTAAATAATTTCATTGTTTTGTTTATAATATAATGTTTCCAATGTTTTTGCATAGGATATATATACCTAGTTTAAATTATATATTAGGAAATTAAATTATGTCTAGGTTTAGATACATAACATACATTATGTAATGACTTGGAAAGTATTTATATTATAACATGCATTGTTTAGATACATAACATGCATTTCATAACTACTTAGGATAGTATGTATATCATGCATCAAAGGTGTATATGCATGGACAAGATTTGGTTTAGTTTTTCACTCATATAGTATAAAACCTACTAAAAAAAAATAGAGATGTTAGTGTTAGAACTTAGGAAGTTCTAGGTTTAAGCAAGAACAAACTTCACAGTTATAAAATATATGGAAAGTAATAGGGTATAAGTACGCTCAAAAATCTAAGAGCATGTCAAACATTTACATTCCACCAAACTTTAAAATAGATAGGCACCTTAGCAACTGCAATATTCTATCAAGAAAAATAGACTTGGTTATGGAACTAAGAGATTCTTACACATCATTAGGAAAGACTGAAATTAAAGTTCAGGACTTCCTTTTTCTAACTTACTCTTACAATCTTCCAAACTTTTAATTTTATACCTTGTAACCTTGAAGTAAAACTTTACCTGTAAGAACCTATAAAAGTATCGAGTCTGCGTTAGCTTTGAGAAAGCTAAGTAAGCCTCGGGGTAACCTCAATCCCCTTCAATAAGACAAGGAAACATCAATCATGATCATAAACTTGCAGGAAAATAAACAACTGATCTGAATTTCAATAAATTTCTGAGACTGAAAACTGAAAATCAATAATGAGTGTTTATGTTTGGTAGATGTGAACTACAGGTCAGTAAGTAGAAAATTTCTATACTTTTTAATCCCAGTTAACAAAAGAGAATTTAATCCCTAAGTATCTCCAAATATCTCACCTTGTAATCTATCTGACAGTAAGCTAATGTTAGTTATAAAGCTAGCATTTAGGCTATCTTTTAACGCTAAATGTCTTATAGAAAAATTTTAAATTTTTATAAAATTTTGGGGTGTTACATCTGGGTCATAAGATATGGATATTTATACCTCCCCTTACATTTACTCTGCTCTGACCCCTTTCCCGACCATTTATCCCAGACCTGGTGCTAACACCTCCCATGGAGTTTTAGGAATTGCCCAACGTTTTATTTCACTATAAAGCTCATGGTAGTTCGTTCAGATATTGGATATATTAGTCATCTTCTTTGAACTTGTTAACATAGAGAAGTACGTTTGATCTTCCAGATTACTATTAATGTCTTCCTTGTAATAACTTAACTTTCTTTTACCCTCTAAATAATTCTTGTCCCACTTTGTTGCTTTGAACTTATATGTAATAGTTTTTTTGAGGTTGTTGATATCTTGCAAAGTGGTGTTTTCCTAAAAGGATCAATGATTACCATGGAGCCTTTGTACCACTCCCCCTTGAGTGGAAGATGACATTGACTAGAATTTAAAATAATTTCAAGGATTCTCTAGGAGCGCTCACACGAAGTTGGTTCCACTTTTTGGTGCCACTTAGGAAATCAGAAACGCACTTCCGAAGTGTAAATCAAGAACGCATATGCGTTATTGATGGTACGTTCGGAATAACCCGAGCCCAAACACAAGGCTAAGGTTCGTGGAAATCTATATCGCATATCCGATATATCGCATTCACGTTTTGTAATGTTAAATATTGCATATGCGATATGTAACATTACAAAACGCATATGCGATATGTAAATTTTAAAAATGCGTATGCGATATATCGCAAGTGCGATATGAAACATTTAGAAAACGATTACAATTTCATCATTTGTGGAGGTCCTCTCCTTTGTCAATGAATTTCATAATCAATTGTTGCTCAAAGGGCCTATTTTGTGTGTTATTAACACCTAGTGCATGAGAGAATAATACTTGTTTGTATATCCCTATAGATAATTTTCCAATTCATTTATAAAACAAAAAAGTCCATGATACTTCTTAATGTTGGTTGATGGGGGATAATGCCTCCCTTCCAACAAATATCTTCCCAACAATGTCAACTACTTTTTTATGGGAAATATATTTAGATACCTTTTACTATGTTAGGCAATGTATTCATCAATGTAAATATCCCTCTCTATTGGAAGTGCAAAATCATCAATGTCCCCTAATTGATAAATTGTACCAGTGTTTGGTGACAACTCCCTTAATTAAACTTGCTATAATGTACTAGCACCTTGATTCAC
>LPNX010973158.1:0-17752 GCA_001517045.1 Pseudotsuga menziesii
GCCAAACCCCATTGATGGCCACCATCCTGCTTGTCTTAAATTACGTGGATGCATGATGCCTTAATGTGGGACAACAAAACAAGTTGGTGGATAATACATAGCAGGATATTCACTGAGAACAGAGGCCTCTCGAGGTCCAGAAAGGGTTGGAATAGACTGGAAAAAATGGGCTTACAAATACATGCGTTTAACCTCCTTACGTTGACAAATAGCTACGTAAGGAGGTTTACTATACAACATATACCTTGCGTGTGCACTCAAAATTCAAAAGAGTTACATACTAACTAATATATGAACCATGAGATCCTAGGGTGAGTCATCACCATATTTTATTATTACCAGATAATTCTTCCATAGCTTTGTTTTCTTCTACTAGAGTTGTAAAGCAAACAAATCCAAATCCTCTGCTGAGTCCCTTTTCATCCCACATTATTTTTGCTGAAGTGATCATCCCACAATGACTAAACATTATTTTTAGTTCATCATCTTCAATTGCATCATCAATGTTTAACGTAAATATTTGATCCCTGAACACAAATTCAAAGCCAAACAAATTATAAGAGAATATTGCCCTAGAAAAGAAAGACACTTCAAAATTAAAATACCCACCTCAAATTTTAATATCTTTTAGTGTTTCTCTTTGTATTGCCGTCACAAAATTTTCTCAGACTTGGCCTTCTTTTGAGCCCTTCCAACATATATGACCTTATTACCTAATGATTATAAGAAATTAGAAAAGAGAAAGAATAAAAATGAACAAGTTAATGCTGGTGCAAAATAGAATAAATACTAGCAACAGCCATATTAATAAGACTAATATGTTTGGGATACGCTGAGAGGAATATATCACTAGTGAAGTTAATTTAATAGTTCTATCATGATTGGAGTTAACCTAATAGTTAATCTAATAGTTATCCAATATAATTGCGATTAAGGTTAAAGTTAAGCTAATAGTTGTAGAATCATTGGATTTAAACTAATAATTGTATCTAATAGTTAATTTAAAAGTTAATATATCAACCATTGCAGTTCAATTAAATTTTTTGATTGGAGTTGAAGTTAAGTTAAAGTTGTGTCATCATTGGACTTAACCTAATAGTTATAATTTTTTTCCTAAAGAATGTGTCAATTACTTGTATCTAATAGTTAATCTAACATAAAAACCACTTAAGTTGTGGTTGTTAAGCTCATAGTTGTATCATCATGTTGGAGTTAAGCTAATAGTTGTATTTAATAGTTAATTTAAAAGTTAATATAAATCTATTGTAGTTAATAAAAGAGCTTCAAGTTATCCTGACTTCTAGGTTCCAAATGTAGTTGGAATAAGACTTATGCACATTAATTGGACTCCCAATTGGTAGGTGGATTTCGAGTGTCACATCAGTTGCACATTACCATGCCACTAAGTGTAGTTATCACATGAGTTAAGAGGAATTTAGCAGTTTGACTAATTAACTTAACTTCGAGCTGCTAAATGGAGTTCAACTGTCACATGGACTACACATTACCATGCTGTTATAGTTGATTTCACCACTCCAGGTGAATCACACTTTGTATGGCCTTCTCCTGTCCTGCTGCAGACTCCTTAGACCCCATGGACCATTTTTTGTCCTTTGATGTTTCCTTGAACATCCCTAAAAACATGTGAAAAATGATACATGCGACTTTTAAACCTATAAGCGTGTATATACGCGGGTTTCACCACTAAAACCGCGTACATCGAGATGTGTACAAAATCCAAATCCTTTTGGAGTTTTCCTTGACATGGATCCGACTCACTTGACTCCTGGCCTTTCCTATGCCTTGAGATTGATTGGATTCGACCTTTCATTGCCCCTTTGGAAAACTATATAAGGAACCCCTTAGTACATTGAAGGCATAAGAGAGAATTGAGAGAAAAGAAACTATAGTCCATTGTTGCCGGAACTTATGCTTGAGTCTGCATCCCTTTGTCCCTTGGAGCACTTTTGTGTTCTTTCCAAGCTTGCCTTTTAATTGTGAGCTTGCTATTGAGAGATGGAGGATTGAGGTGGTGGAGGCCCAAGTGGGGGATTCAGTTTCTCTAGTTCACAGACGTGCCGACAGAGGTTGTATCTTGTAATCTCTGATTTATATTAATAGAAATATCTTTTCCTATCCAATAATGTGTGTTTGAATGAATATTTTATCCATTGGATTATGTCAAATGCTTATACATTATTGATTATATATGCTAGAATAGATCTAACACCATGATATATAGAATGCTTGTATTGTTTACTTGTTGTTGAGAAAGTAATCTATCAATTCAAGTTGAAGTTGGAAAGCTCAACGGGGATCTACTTCAACCGTCCGGAATAAGGTACGAGGTCTAATCCTTTAGTGTTAGACATTTAATTTCTATTGCATATTGGAAAGGATTGATTTCTGGAGTCAAGCTGTCTGTTGTGGTACCCCAAGCCATAGGAATTTCTCTCCATAACAGAATTGGTGACTCCGCTGGGGAGTTCCTAGTAGTTGTCCTTTGGGGGTTGTTTTATCGGCATTCAATGAATTTGAATTGCTCTTTCTCTCTTTTTTCTGTGTCGGGCATGGGGGAATTTATGCCTAGTAGTGTCTGATCGGTGTGAAGTTTGTCTCAGCCTGTCTGTTTTCCTTGATTTTATGCACCTTTCTTCTTGTACGCGAGATTTTAACTCATAGTCACATATACACACGGGTTTCTTTGCGATTTCCGCGTATACATGCGGGTTTACTGCGAACAGTCACATATGCCCTTGCTTTTTCCTTTTTGTGGGAGTTAATTGGTTGCTGGGTGAATTTTGATATTTGCCGAGTCTCCTTTGGCACTGCCTGAGTCTGTTTATACCTCTGTTTCTTACCAGAAACATTTTTTTTAGGCTATTTTTTTTTTTAAGAAGATTCTTGTCATGGCATTTTTGATTTTTTGTTTGAGATTAGTGCATTAGAGTTCTTTTACCTTAGTGCTTTGCTCGAGTGTTGTTTGTGTATACTTGCAGAGTCTAGGGGTCGTAGAATCATTCTTTTACTTTTTGCATCTCATTTTATTTTAAAAAATCCAAAAACATTTTCTTATCATCATGCATTGCATTTTTCATTTTTGCATTGTACTTGCACTAGATTTGCTTTGGAGTACTAGTTAGGACTTCATATAGGAAAGCTTGTGTTCATCATTTGAAGAAAAATTGTGCATTTCACGTAGTAGCATACCCTGTTTTCATGGACACAATGCATTTGCATTGATTGTTAGGTGTGCATTTTACTTCATGTTGTGTCATAATACCATTAGTTGCACGACCATATCCCTATTTTGAGTAATAAAGCCAATTAAAATCAATGCTAAATTAAAATGAATTACACTCTTTTCTTTTCTAGGGTGCACCAACAAGCTTAGGTTTTAGGATATTGGAATAGTTCATTGTAATTAAATTCTCCAAGATCACTAAACAACAACATGTATGTGTCTGTCTAGGTGAGTGTGTGAAATCCTTGGTATAACCAGTGTTTCTCAGGATCCTCCTCTCAAAAGGGAGTTAAGCACGAGGCAGTGTGAGTGGTTATTGATTGGGATGATCCCTAGTCATAACTGAGTATCACCGAAGATATTTCCAGGATTGTATTCGTATTTGGGGGCTCTTTCGAGAGTTTCGAGCTTTGCTGCCCTGCCCATACGGTCAATCCCGCCTGTGACTGTCCACCTGAGCATTGATTATATTGAGGTGACCTTTGTGGCCTTACCTAGGATATCGAGGGGGTACTTTACAGGGGTTATTCTACGGGTGTCTCAGCCAGGTTAGGGTCGGACAGCATAGTCTCTTTACGCGTTGAAGCTGAGGGCCACAATAATTGGTTATGTACCTCCACTTGTTGTGTATGGGAGTCTCAAGCCTCTCCTAGGCGAGACATACCTGATTCATTTGGGAGCTCATTTATCCAGCCCTTGTTTGCTTGCATTTGGCTTTGGATTTTATTAGTGATTTCTCTGTGCACGATAGTTGGCCTAGGGTTTACGTATATAGAGAGTCTTTTCTATTTTTTTGAGTCACTGTGGATTCGGGTGCGGCTCCTCACCGTTCTCGTTGTTTAGCAGGACTTTCGCCTTCTACTTGTCCTCCTCCTTTGGGAGAGACACCTAGATAGTACAGGTGGACTATTTCACACATTGATTCACACACCATGGGAGACCATTTAGAAGGTATTCCTAAACCACCTTCTCCCATTCATGTAGACGATGGGGAGTTTACTCCTACTTACGATCCTTCACCCGACTTGGCTGAGTTAGGTCCTGTGATTTCTAAGATAGGAACCATGCATGATAGACCTACTCACTCTAGGGTTGATTCCCCATTGACGCGTTACCAGTATGGAATGCTGGAGGATGTCGAGACTCATTTTGAACCCTCCAGCACTAGCTATGGTAGTTATACTATGTCTAGTTTCCCTACACATGATTTGGCATTTCATGTCAAATCCGACTTCGAGCCTAACACTATGCCTGGGTGCACTCTCATTCCTTACCATGCGGAGAGGTTTGGGAGCACTAGTCACATTGCACCTTCCATCCTAGTGGTGGAAGTTACATCACATATCCCTCCTAGGTCTAGGGTTAGTGATCCTATTAGGATACCAGATCCAAGATGAGTGACGATAAGGAACAACACGTACATTATTACTCAGATTCCTTCATCCTCGGTCCCTAGTTCTTCAAATTTTCATCCTCCACCTTATTCGCGTGGTCATGTTACTACTTCTGGGGCGTATATCCCTACTTCCAGTATGTATATTCCTACTTCCAGAGCGTATCTTCCTACCTATGGAGTGTCTCATGGGGCATCGCATGCGATGACTTATGGACCCTATTATGGGACATAGTATGGACAAGGTTCTTCACCTTATGGGGGCGGGTATCAACAACCTGCTTACTCTCCTAATTATGGCTTTGTATCTCCTACTAGTCAAGGTCCACCACTCTATGGTGCTTCCATGCCACCCTATATGGGTCATACGGGAGGAGGTCACTATGGCCAAGGCCATGGTGGTAATCAGATCTATATGAATCAGGGAGTGACCCATCGACCTCATCATCCTAGGCTCCCTTTCCTCACGACACTCAATCTTCCTGACTTGTTGAGATTGACAAATGATCATGCAGCTCATGACCCGGCTTGGCCGGCTGTCCCTACCAAGCTTCCTTTGGACATACCTAAGTTCGAGGGAAAACCAGGAGAGGATCTGAGTGAACACATTACTACGTTTCACCTATGGTGCTCTTCGAATTCCTTACATCAGGACTCAATTCGTTTGAGACTATTTCAATGCACCCTTACAGGGCCTATCGTGAAATGGTATATAGAGCTACCTAGGGGAGCTTTCGCTTTGTTCGACGACCTTGCGATGACTTTTCTTAATCACTTCCAGCTACCAGTGCATTATGACGTTGGTATTGAACTCTTGTCAACATTTCAGCAAGATAAAGCCACACATATCTCTGATCATATTCAAGAGTGGCGTAGACGGAAGAGGTTAATTAAATCCTTTATACCACCGGAGTTCCTCCTCGAGTGGTTCCTCAAGTCGTTATTGTCGTATATAGCGAAGGATGTTTCCACATCTGGAGTGCAGAATGAGGAACACATGATTTTTAGGGCACAGGAACTAGACTTGATCTATGCTCAGTCCGGTTTGTTATATGAGATTATTCCTAATGCTTTGTGTTCCAGTTTTGACCCCAAAGTCAAACCTGGACCACATGTCGATGGCATTGTGGGTTGCGCAAGTGCGAAACCTGCGGATTTAGTTGCAAAACAAGTTAGTCAATTGTCCGATGGCTGATGGAAACATGGTGAACATATCTTCAACGATTCCTATCAACATATCTCATAATCCTGGCATGATAGAGAATGTCTATATTGGGGCAGAATGTTCCCATGCTGAGATTCTTGAATACACCGAGCTATTTAAGGAATTCCGTGATATTTTTTCTTGGTCTTACGATGAGATGCCAGGTACTGACCCTCGTATTTTCAAGCACGAGATTAAGACTTACCCCAATGCTAAGCCTGTTCGACAATGTTTATGTGTGGTGAATCCTAGGAAAGCACCTACGATTAAGGCAGAGATAGAGAAGCTATTGAAATCCGGTTTCATCTATCTCATTCCCTTGACGGAGTGGGTTTCAAACCCCATTCCAGTGGATAAAAAAACAGGGAGCGATCCACAAATGTACTGATTTCCGCGATTTGAATCGTGCCTGTCCTAAGGATAATTTCCCCACACCATTTATTGATCAAATTTTGGATGAGTGTGTGGGTAGCGAGGTGTTCTCCTTCATGGACGGCTTTTTCGAACATAATCAGATATAGATTAACCCTGAGGACCAACATAATACTGCATTTATTTGTCCTTGGGGAACGTTTGCATATCAGAAAATGCCTTTCGGCCTTAAAAACATCGGAGCTACATTTCAGCAGGCAATGACCTTGATCTTCCACGATCTCAAGTCAATTATCGAAGTATTTTTGGATGACCTTGCTTCTCATTCTCGCATGAGAATGCGTCATCCCTACCACTTGAGATTGGTATTCGAAAGATGCCGAAACTATTCGGTTAGATTAAATCCTCATAAGTGCATCTTTTGTGTGAAGTCAGGGCGTTTGTTAGGATTCATCGTTTCTAAAGAGGGTATAAGAATCGACCCTTTGAAGGTTGAGGCAATACTTCAGTTGTATCCCCGGAAGAATATTCGTCATCTTCAGTGTTTGCAAGGCATGGCAAACTTCTTACGAATATTTGTTGTCAACTTTGCCAATTTGACTAGAGGCTTCATGCGTCTCTTGAAGAAGGACACCCCTTTCATTGGGATGAGCGAGCCCAAGAGTCCTTTGATGCACTCAAGAAAGCCCTAGCATTGGCCCCGGTGATTAGTCCCCCAGACTATAGCCAAGATTTTCTATTATATGTGGCTGCATCATTAGAGATGATTGGTATGGTTTTGGTTCAAGAGGATGAGGAGCTCCAAGAGCATGTCATATATTATTTGAGCTGGAACCTTATTGATGCATAGATTCGTTATTCTCATGTCGAGAAGCTTGCTTTAGCTACCATACATGCGGTTCAGCGGTTGAGGCATTATATTCTCCTTCGCCAGACCTTGGTTGTAGCCCATGTCAATCCGTTTCAATTCGTCCTCACCCGAAGGATGATTGGGGGAAAATATAATAAATGGATTGTCATTCTGCAAGAATTCGATCTCAAGTTTGTTTCGGCAAAATTGAAGAAGTCTTTAATTTTTGCAGAGCTTATATCGGATTTCCCGGGTGAGGCCGAGGAGTTGGTTTGTGAAGATACGTTTGTCAATGAACACATATTCTTATTCTCAATGTTAGACCCATGGTATGGGGATATCATAATATATTTACAAAGATTGAAGACCCCTACTCACCTCTCGGGAGATGAACGACGACGATTACATCACGCCTCTAAGAACTACCTCATAGTGGATAACACTTTGTACCACCATGAGATAGATTCCATTTTACGACGTTGTTTAACTCATGAAGAGGCTAAGGTGGTGCTGAATGATTTCCATGGAGGGGCATGTGGTGGTCATTTATCTCGGCTTTCTACAGCTCAAAATATTTTAAGAGCGGTTTATTTCTGGCCGTCGATCTTTAAGGATTGTGTTGATGTGGTCAAGAGGTGCCACCCTTTCCAGGTGTTCACATGTAATATGCACTCAAAACCTGCCCCGTTACATCCCGTTATCACCGTCGGTCCCTTCACTAAGTGGGGGATCGATTTTATGGATTGCAACCCAGCTTCGGCTGGGGGGCACCATCATATTATAGTGGTTGTTGATTACTTCACGAAATGGGCTAAGGCTATGCCTACAGTAAAATCTGACGGTGAGACAGCCACTCACTTTGTATTCAACCAAATTATTACTCGGTTTGGGATTCCGAAAGAGCTTGTCACTGACCATGGCTCGCACTTTAAGAACTATATGATGGAAGAGTTGGCATCAAAGTTAGGGTATAAGCAAGAGCATTCCTCTTCTTACTACCCTCAAGTGAATGGACAGGTAGAGGCAGTGAATAAATCACTCAAATCCATTCTCCAATGAACCATTGAACAAAGCAAGAACAATTGGCACATCATGTTATATCTTGCTTTGTGGGCATATCGAACAGCTGTTAAGACTGCCATTGGTTTTTCTCCATATCAACTTGTACATCGAGTGGAGTCAATATTTCCAGTTGAATGCGAGATTCCTTCTTTGAAGCTAGTTGTATAACTCTTACCGGACACTTCCCCATTGGAGGAGCATTTGGTTCACCTTGAACAACTTGATGAGCAGCGTCAGGATGCCTTGGTGGCTCTAGAAGTCAATAAACGTCGCGTAAAGGTCTAGTACGATAAGTCTGTCTGTCCAAGGAGGTTTAGTGAAGGAGACTTGGTCCTTTTGTGGGATCAATTGAAAGAACCCTTGGGGGTAGGGAAATTTAATCCTATGTGGCGTGGTCCTTACGTGGTTAAGCGTGTGTTAGAGAAGGGTGCGTACGAGTTAGTGGATTACGAAGGAATGGCCTTGGCGGAGCCTAGAAATGGGATCTATCTCAAGAAATACTATGCATGATCTTCAGCCAAGGCTTCTTATTGTATATTATTGTACAACTTTGCATAGTTAGGTCTTTTTCTTATCGTGATCGGGTTTGTGATTAGTTTCTGTTTCTTTTGGCAGATGTCAATGGAATCTTCCACCTACATAGGATTCGCGGATGGTGCAAGCCATCACACTCAACACTCAGCCTCTACTGCTTGGGTGATTTATACTCCTATGGGTCAGGTACTATCTTCAGGAGGTGTATGTCTACAATCATCTTCCAACAATGTTACTGAATACAGTGTCGTTATCAAGCTTCTACGGGATGCCATTTCACATGGCGTTCTCTCTCTTGAGGTACGTCTTGATTCAGAGTTAGTATTGTCACAACTCAATGGTTTGTACCATGTTAGAGATCTGACGTTATTGAGAAGATTCTTACTTGTGATATTGTTAGAACGACAATTTGACAATATAACATATATACATATTCCAAGAAATAATAATCAAGTTGCTGACTCATATGCTAACTATGTGTTAGATTGGAATTTGTTTCATTCACAATAAATTAATCACAAGAACAATTTTTACACATGTAAATAAATAAACCAATCACCATAAAACTTTTTATATATACATCCAAAATGTGATAATACATAGTGTCATGATACAAAATTGGGGCTTTCGAGCCACCAGCATATAATACACGATAGTAGAAAATGTATACACTCCCAGGTGTCTAATCCTGTGGAGGAGGAGGAGGGTTGTGATCATGGAAGGTCACTACGGCTCTAGCTAGCCGTCGAAATAATCGCACCCATGCGCGTGGTACACCCACCACCTGCCGCTGCATAGCCTCAGGTAAGTCCTCGACTTGCGCCATGGGGACCCTATGTGTCAGTCTCACAAAATTGGTATGAATGCTCTGGAGCATCCGCTCTGCATCCACACCCATGATGTCATCTCCTCTTCCCCTCCGTCTATGACAAGGGAACCCTCTGGCCGCCGTGGTCCCACATCTACACACAAATGGTAGATGTCACTATGTATTATCATGCAAAAATATGTCTTTTTGATTCCATATAATAAAGAAAACACAAAAAATTAAATAACTCAAAATTTAAAAAGAGAGGGTCAAGATCTGTTACCTATATCTCCATATGCCGATCCTGGTGGTAGCGACATGTCTGGATCCCCCCAAAAATCTATCCCTGCATAGGGGTAGTCATCGATGGCAACTATCTGTCGTCGCCACCATGGAAATAAGTCAGCTGGATATGGGTTGGACACCCTACCACCCCCCAGTCTGCGCATAGCATCTGCCCAACATCGTTGGGCCGGATCTCGAACCCCGTTAAGAGGAACGTCCACTCTAGGGCTCAATCCTGGAACACGCTCGAAGAAAAACGTGCTCAAAATACTGCTGAACCTGAAGTTCTGCACTTTGCCTGCCTTACACTCATTGAGCTGATGTTTCATGTTGCTCAGTAGTGTAGTACTCCAATCATAGATCGTGGGTCTCATGCACTCCACTACATAGAACATCAGAGGTCGTGAGGCCTGGTGGAGTGATGCCAAGCCTACTATCCTGCCCAGTGTCAATAGTATGGCCTTTAGGCCCAGCACCTGTATAGCGTTGGTAGGGACCTAACTCCCCACCTTCTCTGTGTCTAGATAGCAGTACACCGCAATGTACTCATCGATAGTTAGGCCACCTCCTACCCACCATGAGAATGAAGGTTCACCACTTCCCCTCGTCTAGAAATCCAAGTAATGAAGTATATTTCCTCCACCTCTATGGTGAGGGACATCCCATCTATATGGAAGGACTCTGAGTCTAGATCCCAGTAATCCACCAACATCTGTAATAGTCTTGCTTTGGCCCTCAAACCACCAAGACACCAAAACTTGTAGATTCTGCATGCATGTAGAGCTTGTTGAGCCATTAGATCGGCCATTACTGCTTCCTCTACCTCATTGTGATCACGCTCTCTCCACTCTAGGACCATCTTACATAAGAAATTGCAAATTTGCCCATTAGTTTATTGAAAAAACCTTATGCGCAGCCTCATATGCGACTGTTTTCAAAACAACCGCGTATGTACGTGGGTTTGAGGGATTTTTCCACATATATCCAGCCCTATACATGGAAAAAACCTCGATTTCCGTGTGGGCTGCAACATCCATTTTGGGTTGGCCTATAAAGCTTAACTGACCATGGAATTTCATAAAAATTGCATCAAAATGAAAGAGAAGAGCATGAGTAAATACCTGGAAGAAACGGTAGTGGATTTCGCCAGCTGGATCTCCTGGAATTCGCTGTTGAAAATCAGAGCTCAAATGGGTAAAATTTTCAAATGTTTTATAATATTTTGAATTGTTTACTATTTATAGAAAATTTTCAAATATTTGAAAATTTTTACCCCCTTTCCTATAGTTTCGACATTTTCTAACCATTTTGGACCGTTTTTGACATAATTCATGATGTAGAGGACCTTTTTCAGTGTCGTTTCAGCCATTGGATTGACCCGTTCGTGTCGATATCAGGTATCATGTCTAAACTGACATATAGGTTAGGTTTCATCACTGTTTCCATTTTGCATAACCTTATGACCATCTCATCATGACCTTAGGTACGGACCCACTCTATTATGTCACGAAACCTTTTTGCTGCTTTAGAAGTGGCATGATATGAGTGGTAGAGCTTCACCTTACATGGCTACCCTAGTTAGCGCCTTATTTTTCATTTGGTGCCCATGCTGACGTTTTCTCCTTTAGGGTGTGGGAGTCCATTGTATAGTACTGCCATGACATTTCACAAGAGCCTCATACTCCTCTTGATATTTTGCTGGCCTATTTCCCTCAGGACTCCCTCATGTCAAGTTGTGAATGCATTATCATGAGCTTTTCCTGCCTTATTGAGCTTTATGCCGTCTTCCCTGACATTGCGTTTTAGCCATATATCCCAAGCTTGTCTCATGTCTAGCCATGCAGAGCCATTTTTATATCCTTCGCAACTTGTCTCCCTTTTCACCAGGAGGGGATTTTCTCTCGAGTGTCGATATCCTACACATGTATCCTTGCGTTGAGCATAGGTATGTTCCACTGCTTGGAACTAGTTTGTTTTCCCTTATGACACTCGTCTCCTCCTAGTATGCAACTATAAAGCTATTTTATTCTTTTTTCAAGATTTTTAAATAACTGAAAAAGTCCAAAAAAATAAAAAAACCAAAAAGTCGGACAAGGAAAGATGTTATCTATGGCAGCTGTCAAGTCGTGTCGACTTCGAACAGAGCACTGTATATCACATCCATTGGTTGGGTTATAGTTTGACTTTAGGAGTTGTACTTGTTTATCTGAGTTTATCTCCACCGACTGGTTAAGATTCCAGTCCCTATGGAGCCTCTGTCGATGCCTCCTGTGTCGCAGAGATGTCCCAGTTGGTATATCGAGTTTGTGTTGCCTTTATTCAGTCACCATACGCCGTTATTCTCTTGTTCGAAGGAAGTTGAAGCCTGATTCAGCCAGTCCTCAGTTCTCTTGACTTTGCATGTCGGCCATTCCCGGTACAGTCACAGGTTCATGCACCTTATGATTGAGTCCTTCCACATTATACAACTTTGCTGAGTACCTCGTGTTGGATGATGGGGGATGCCTTAATGCCCTCCTTCCAGTGGATTTCATCCCATCGACTTTAGATCATTTATTATGGGATTGGAATCTAGAGTCATTTTGAGTGCCTTGAGACTTTCAGTCATCAGTGGCAGGTTCTCTTGCCATTGACAGTTTTTGGGAATACATCAGTGTCCCCTGATCGATGGATCCTCTCAAGTGTTTGACCTCAACACATTTATTCATAGTTGTTAGTTTTCACTCTAGTAACTTGATTCCCATTTTCATTATCAGTGGGTGATCTCACGTCTGTTAACGGTATACATTAATGACCGGTAATCAAATGATGGACTACTATGTTTGACCTCGACACCTCTATTCGCATAGTAGGACATGTACTCGTAGCGGTTTGTGTAGAAGACTTTCCAGATTGGTGGCATCTCTTATGTGCTACCTCCTTGATCGTGCCAGTGTTCATGAGATTTCAGCTCTCATGACTTGATTCCAGTATATGTCAGATATTTCTAGCCACTATGGAGATCTTGATCGGTCATATATATTCAACCATTATGGAGATCATGGTCCTTTGTATATCTTCATCATGGAGATTCCAATTTATGTATATTGTACGTGGCGATGACCACTTATGTGATATCTTGTATCATGCCTATTCATGGCCATTGTACTCTTATGTATCCGGGACTGCTATATGTATTTGCAGTTATGAGCAGAGTTGTATTATTGTACTATGTTGATTGGGTGGCTGGTCTTCCATTTGGGATCCTTCATCACTCCACTTCTGGGATGGACTTATAATGTATTTCGGCCATCGTATGACCCCTCTGACCTCACACATTAGGGGGCATCTGTTATAGCTGATTTCACCACTCCAGGTGAATCACACTTTGTATGGCTTTCCCCTGTCCCGCTGCAGACTCCTTAGACCCCATGGACCATTTTTTGTCCTTTGATGTTTCCTTGAACATCCCTAAAAACATGTGAAAAATGATACACATGACTTTTAAACCTATAAGCGCGTATATATGCGGGTTTGACCACTAAAACCATGTACATCGGGATGTGTACAAAATCCAAATCCTTTTGGAGTTTTCCTTGACATGGATCTGACTCACTTGACTCCTGGCCTTCCCTATGCCTTGAGATCGCTCGGATTCGACCTTTCATTGCCCCTTTGGAAAGATATATAAGGAACCCCTTAGTACATTGAAGGCATAAGAGAGAATTGAGAGCAAAGAAACTATAGTCCATTGTTGCCGGAACTTATGCTTGAGTCTGCATCCCTTTGTCTCTTGGAGCACTTTTGTGTTCTTCCCAAGCTTTCCTTTTGCTTGTGATATTTCTATAGAGAGATGGAGGATTGAGGTGGTGGAGGCCCAAGTGGGGGATTCAGTTTCTCCGATTCGCAGACGTGCCGACAGAGGTTGTATCTTGTAATCTCTAATTTATATTAATAGAAATATCTTTTCTTGTCCAATAATGTGTGTTTGAATGAATATTTTATCCATTGGATTATGTCAAATGCTTATACATTATTGATTATATATGCTAGAATAGATCTAACACCATGATATATAGAATGCTTGTATTGTTTACTTGTTGTTGAGGAAGTAATCTATCAATTCAAGCTGAAGTTGGAAAGCTCAATGGGGATCTACTTCAACCATCCGGAATAAGGTACGAGGTCTAATCCTTTAGTGTTAGACATTTAATTTCTATTGCATATTGGAAAGGATTGATTTCTGGAGTCAAGCTGTCTGTTGTGGTACCCCAAGCCATAGGAATTTCTCTCCGTAACACATGCCATTAAGTTCACTTATCACATGAGTTATTTTTTATTTTTTATAATTGTTTATAAGGAGTTCGAACGATTAATAGTTAATTTAAAATTTAATAAAAATATATTGTGGTTAATAAAAGAGCTCTGAGTTATCCTGACTAAGCCTTATGCACATTAACTAAACTCCCAGTTGGTAGGTGGAGTTCGAGTGTCACATGAGTTGCACAATGCATGCTACTAAGTGTAGTTATCACATGAGTTCAAAGGAATTTATTAGGAGTTCGAACTATTTTATTAGGAGTTCGACTCTTACATGACTGCACATTAGCTAGACTCCTAGATGCCAAATGCAGTAGGACTAAGCCGTAAGTAATTAGAGTTGAAGTTAAGTTAATAGTTGCATAATCATTGGAGTTAAGATAATAGTTGTATCTAATAGTTAAGCTAATATAAATCTATTGTAGTTAATAAAAGAGCTATGAGTTATCGTGACTTCTAACTTCCAAATGGAGTTCGAGTAAGTCTTATGCACATTAAGTGGAATCCCTATTTGTAGGTGGAGTTCTAACTCTACTTATCACATGTTAATTAAATTATTTTTTATTTTTTTGAAATTATTAATTATTAATTTTGGATGACACTCATATAATCAATCTAGACAGTACACTTGTCTCGTTCTCGTTTAATCTTGGATGACTACCATAGAATCAATCTGGACAGTACACTTGTCTCATTCTCGTCGGTAGATGAAAAATCATAGATGGTATTCCACCCCAAAATTCTAACATATATACGCCTATCGGCATAATTACCAATATATAAATATAATATTTACCATGTAGACTTACCTATATGCACACCATTCATGCTCTCCAATGTTGTTTTATAGATCTTCAAAGTTGACAAATCCAAATCGTCTTAGATTGCCTCTTTCATCCTTCATTACAACTATATTAGATATTTTGCCAAACTTAGAAAACTTTTCATACAAAAGGTCCTCAATTACATGATCTTCCAAGTTCTTGATATACAAATTGGTGAATTTTTTGTCCGCAGAAGATCCAATCGTATCGTTCCTTCTAATGAAATTTCCCATGTATATCTACATACACAAACAAAAAAATAAATTAAAACATCTATATCTGAAAGTTTAGATATCATTTCCCACATATTTGTGCAAGACAAAAGAAAAGAGATTTATAAACAATGGAAAAGAATATTATGAGATATTTAAATACGTTGTTCAAACAATAAATTAGGGATTGACATTTTAGTCTTCCAAACGAAGAATAACGAATTGACAATAGAAGGACCTGCGTGAATTGATGTGCACCAATTTCTACAGGTCTTCCAATATTACATGTCTAATGCCTTAGGTGACCATTTTTGTATTTATATGTGCCAAGTCAAGATTAAATGCAGATGAAGTTTTACATTTGTGTGTGTTAACACAATACTAAAGCTAATAAGCACTTTCCTTGATAGAATTGTTGATTGCTACATATAAGGGTTTAACATTTCTTTAACTCAAGAATAATAGAATAAAGATTGAAATTTAAATGTATTGAACTAACGTTGTTTTCAAAAACCCTGCAATCATGTTACTTAAACAACCTCTTTCCAGTAAAATCCTCAATTAGCACAACATCGTTTCAATGTTAATAGGTCAAAAACCATTTACTTACACTTGCTTGTCCTCTATCAACATGTCATTAACCTTTTCAATGACTGAGTTTGTAGCTTTCTCCATTTCAAAATGCACAAATCCATATCCCTTTCTTTTCCCATCGTGCATCGTGCATCTCTACTTTACAGGACAAAATGTTCCCAAATTTAACAAACGTTTCGTGAAGATCTGCACTCCCAATATTCTCATGCAGATTCTGCAAGAATCCAACAAAGACCATGCCCAGGAATCAATTAGCCGATTGGATTTTATACAAAATTGGTACATTTTTGGAAAAAGAACATCTATCTTACCCTAATTCACCAAAGCCTAAATGATTTAAAACATAAAAAATTGCGACGAGAGGTTTAAAATATACCTTGATATATAAGTTTCTGACTCCACTGCTGCGTGCTATTGGGTCTCGGTTGTACCACATGATCCAAATGGTTCTCCCATTCAGTTTTGTGTAGTTCAGAACCTCAATGGCATGCGTAGATGACCATAGATGGAAGAAGCTAATTAATTATTCAATTAATTAAACAAGAATGGAAAAGAAATAAAAGAAAAAGATTCACCATTTGAAAGGTCAAAATAATTAACATATCCCTATGAATTAACTTTTCTATTACTAAAATGATATCAATACATGCATTTTATTAACTATATATATATATATATATATCAACTTTCATTTACAATAATGTGGGGTATATAAGCCATCTCTAATGAATGTGGGGCATGTAACCCATCTCTAATAAATTTTTCTTTCAAATTCCTTATATTCTTACTTACGCTTTCATGTCTTTGAAATCTATACTAACTCTTAATTTGAATTTATTTATGTAATTTTGGTTTTTATAATGTATTATTTCTTAATTTGGTAAATTCTATATTTTAGTACATTTTTTTTAATTTGTATTTTCAAAATATATTAAAACATTTTTCTTCACATATATAAGAGTTATATATCCATTAAGGTTTGTGTATAGGTTTTTTATAGCATAATGATCCATTTGAACCATTAAGGAAACATATTACCCATATCTTCATTATGGAATTCTTGTAATAGATATTTATAATTGTTTAAGGGTAGCATTCTTATAATATTAATAGTAATAGGACTAATAATATATTTTTAAGGTGATATCTAGCCAAACACCAATATTTTGTATGAGACCCCCTTCCTAGTGGGACAATCTCCCCCACCCCCCTTAGATTCTAGCCAAACACCAATTTGGGGAGCCCCTTCTTGGAGGAACTAGATCCCCTCCCCCAACCTTCTCCATGCAACGATTTGACTGTTAAATTCTACTAAAGTGTACATACCTTACCCCTCTTTGAATTTGAAACTATTACCTCTTGACATAGGAGCATCCAGCTCAGTTTCATGAATCCTCATCTAGCTTAGACTTCGAGTTAACCTTCCATGTAATCGCTTCTGGAAGGAGTGAATTTGTGCTTAGACATATAGGTTTAGTTTTTAATTTGTAATAAGTGGGGGTATGCCTTGTTCTCCTTGATCCCTACATGGAATTCATCAAGAGTCGATCTTTGAAGCTAGGGCTTGATTTTATTAGGTCCTCAGATCCAACTTAGTCAGATCTAATAGGTTTATTGATTGATATAAAACATTGAATGAATGTATTAGAAAAGCACGAGTGAGGTATGACTAAGATATGAGTGAGTTATGAGTGAGGAACACACATAAGAGTGAAGGAGGAGTGATCAAATAAGAGTTATGTGTGTGTAACTTAATTTTTGCAAATTTGAATAAAGAACAGAGGATCAAACCCTGCGTGTGTTTTAATAAACTCCATGTCTTGATTCATCGCATATTCACTCCTTACGGCTATGTGTTTTCGTATTACCTAATTTCTGAATCACAAAAGAAATTGATCCTTTCAATGATCAATTTGGTGAAATCACGAAAAAAAATCTTGGAGAAGATTGGACGGAGTGGAATGATCATGATGAAAATCGATGGTCACAATTCATTTCCGCAATAAATCCACAAAATTTAATCTTCTTCATCAAGGAATGTTTGACCCTTTTAACCTTCATATATATATAT
>LPNX010973158.1:21070-77334 GCA_001517045.1 Pseudotsuga menziesii
CCTCTCGGCGCTTGATAGAGCCTACGATTTGGATCTACGCTGGTTATATACAATTTAGTAACATGTGAGCTAACAACTTGTAACAACCAAAGTTTAATATACTTCTTATGAAATACAATTTCCAAATTGAACACCATTTAAATATAAATAAATAGTAATAATTAATACTCTTACTATTTAAAATCATGTTATTTCAAAATAATCAAAATAACTATAAATATTTCAAAATTAATTGTGTTTTATTATTTTAATAATATTAATCATCGTTTTACAAGAGTTGTAAGTGTGATTTGGCAAATAACAAGTTAGTAAAAAGATAAAAACAATTGGTTATGGACATAACAATGAATTGAGGATTGGAAAAAAATACAATTTTCTTAAATTTAATTTGTGTATTTTTACAGTTTCTTAATTAAAATATATTTTTGTATCTTGATTTAACTTTGCTTTACTTTTATTATTTTAATTTCTTATCTTAATGTCATCCACTCTCCCATAACATCGATTGATTTGAGTCCAAAAGATAAAAATAAACGGAAAGCTTGGTCCATCTACATATTTCAGACCACTTTAATAGTTCGGAATAATCTTTTTGTTAAACAGTGATGACCAAGTTTGATTTCGAAGGTCATTGTTGTGAGGCTTAAGCCTTTTTTGGACTCCCATAAATCCAAAGAACAATATGGTTTTCTTAAAAATCACCAGATTGCTGAACCTATCGGCATTGTTCAGGAGACTCTCCACATTGTGAAAACCAAGAATTCTTGTGCTCTCATCCTCAAATTGGACTTGGTGAAGGCCTTTGATCACGTTAATTGGTCCTTCATATGTCTCATTCTGATCCAGATTGGGGTACCTCTCCTGGCTATAAAATGGATAATGGGATGCCTTACTTCAGTTAATTTTGCAGTCCTTATCAATGGTACTCCCTCGAAGTTCTTTGCTGCCTCTAGAGGTATCAGACAGGGCTGCCCCTTATCCCCCTTGCTCTTCATACTTGTTATTGAAGGGCTCAGCCTATTGATTGATGATGCAAGGGATTATGGTCTCATTAAAGGTATTAAGATCTCTTCTACTCTTGCCCTTACACATCTCCTCTTTCTGGATGATGTGATCCTGCTGGGCACTGGCACCTTATCTGAGTGGATGAATTTCGATGTTATTTTAAGTACTTTCTGTAAGGCTTCGGGGATGTGCATTAGTTTGGACAAATCATGCTTTCTCTACAACAATGTGGATGTTGATATCCGCACTAACATTGCTCGGGTACTGCCATATAAAATGGAGCCTATCATCTCTGGTTTTAAGTATCTTGGCTATTATCTCAAGCCTCTGGGGTATAAGGTCAGTGACTGGAATTGGCTGATTCAGAAATTCAAAAACAGAATCTTTCATTGGGCACATAAGCTTCTTTCACTTGGTGGTCATCTGATCCTCGCACAAGCTATGTTGTCTAGTATCCTGGCTTATTGGATGGGCCTTGCTCCCATTCCTGTTTCTGTATTAAATAAGCTCAGAAATTTAACATTTTCCTTTTTATGGGGCTCTACAGGAAACAAACACATGTATCATCTGTCCAATTGGAAGCACCTATCCTGGCCAAAAGAGAATGGGGGATGGGGCATTAAGAATTTGTATTGGTTCAGCATTGCACTAATATTAAAAATATTTTGGATGGTTGTACAAAATGATGGTTTATGGCATCAAGTTCTTATCAGCAAATACTTGAAGAAGCTCTCGGTAGTGGCTTGGCTTAGAGGTAAAAATTTCAACTTTCATGGAGTATCAGTTATTTGGAAGGGGTTCCTGCTAACCCTCCCTTGGCTTGGTAGAAGCCTTGCCTGGAAAGTGGGCAATGGTAAAGATGTTCTTATAGGCATTGATCCTATCATTGGTGCATCCAACTCGCACTCACTTCCTGCAGGGTTTCGAGAGTTCTTAGAGGATCTGGATATTACCACACTCTCTCAGGCACATAATACCCTTCTGGGATTACACCATTATTGGTACACATCCGAGGATCTCTGCGTTGTTGGGGATTGGAAACTTGCTTGGGACACCTTCACGAGAAGTCTGGAATTTGGTGGTATCCACCTCAATTCACAGTCTGATTCTTTGATTTGGGCATATAACAAGTTCGATGGCTCTGTATCTACAAATTTGGTATATGATAGCACTGTCCTATCATCATCACCCCCGGCTGGTAGCAGATTACTTACTCTTATATGGTCTGGCACTCTGCCCAGGAAAATTAGTTGTTTTATTTGGTTGGATTTGATGAACAAGTTACTTACATGGGATAATCTCTAGAAGAAAGGCTGGATTGGGCCTGGTATCTATGCACTTTGCAGCAAGGGTGAAGATAGTGTTCAACGTCTTTTTTTTCATTGCTTTGTTTGGAAGAATGTACTCTCTATCCTGAGCAAGGAGCACCATATCACACCTTCCTTCCAGTCTAATAATCTCTGCTCGTTTATGGAAATGTGGACTGTCAGCTTTTCAAAGCAGTCAGCTTACTGCTATCTCCCCTTTCACACCATGTGGACTATCTGGAAAGCAAGAAACATATTTATTTTTGAAGGGAAAAAAGTGCCTGTCATAAGCTTAATCCAACAAATTACATACTCCTCGCAGATGTATTGTCCTCCCGTAATTAAGGCAAAAAAATCAAGAGCCTTGGGTCCGGCCCTTGTACTTGTCTATCCCTATGGATTTTTTGATGGGGCATCTGCAAAAAATGTTGGAGGTGTTGGCTTCTGTTTTTTCTTGAACGAGTCACATTCCTTCGAGTTTGCCTTGGGGGTGGGATATTGCACCAACACTAAAGAAAAACTGATTGGGCTTTGGGCCCTTCTGCATACAGCCCAAATGATGGGGATTCCCACACTCAATATATTTGGTGACTCTACAGTCATTATAAATTGGGTGAAGGGCACTACCACCCTTTCTCCACCTGAACTCCATCACTGGTGTAGGGACACTAGAAAGCTCTACTCTTGCTTTATAGAGTTGTCTTTCTGCCATATCTATCGTGAATACAATCAGCTAGAAGACCGCCTTTCTAAAACAGCTCTTTCTTTGGCTCTGTGATCTGGAAGCTACTCTAAATTTTTTGAAGGTATTTTGGCCTCTCATGATAGTTTGAAGCTCATTCGAGCCCGGTGCTGGAGCATGTTCTCCTTTTTCTTGCACCCTTTTTTATTGTTTTGGAGTGGGATTTTTTAGACTGCAGCTCTGCACTGTTTTGTTCACGGTAGATATGGTCTAGAGTGATAGTTTTTACTGATGGGAACTCTGTATTTGTTGGATATGCACATGAGGTGGTCTAACCGCCTAAGTAGCTTCAACAGTAATGATTATCATTATACCTGGTATTGCAAACATCGTCACAAACATTTAATTTCAATCTTACTCATCATGGCTTAAAAGTTATGTTAGAAACAAAAATAAAATAGCGATTTGGTATATTTTTCCAAAGGAATCTTACTTAACAAAACCAAGGCTTACTTGACACCAAATAGTATATTTGGACAATTGGGTTTCACATACTTTTTCCAGGGGAAAATATCAGTTCCTTGCTATTTCATTGAAATCAAAGGGAACATTGAGTACATCTTCAGCCTGTGCTGAGCTCAGGTATATAAAAAACATCATCAAATATAACAGCAGCTACTGCTTCAGCTAAGCTCATATGGGAGAACATCAATCCTTGATCTGCTGTCTACAAATAAAAACAGTAAACCATAATGTTCAAGCTTCAAAGATGGAAACATACTGGGAGATACTCTATCCGTTTCCCTACCTTTCATTACATAGAGAATTCAAAACAATTACTGTGTTAGCTGATCCAAAGAAGCATAGAGCATAGTAAAGCTGTAATAAATGGTGCTCATCCATAGCCAACATCCAAAGGATTTCAAAAAATAACTAAAGCACTAAAGGTCCAGTTTTGAGGGCTAGAAAAGAAGGTAAGAGCCCTGATCAATACAATCACCATTGGTGAATTCAGAGAACTGAAGCTAGCCCAGATCCAGTGTTAATGCTTCTTTGGATAAGCTGTCAGTAGCTGTATTGTGCTCTCTATATATATGAATGGCAGAGAGTTGGATGAAGTGGGGTTCCAGCTCTCTAATGACATGACACCATCCATCAAGTGTGAGTAATGAAAGAGTAGATCGATGATTGAACCAGTTGATAATGACTGCAGAATCACCATGTATATGTAAATGGGGCAGTCCCATGATTTTTGCATAGTGTAAGAGTGTCCATAAGGCCAGCAATTCTGATCTGGTCTTTGTTCTTTGACCTACTCCCAGCTTGAAGTAGTAATAGTGGTCTTGACTGAGCAAAAGTTGTACACCAACACCTCCCATATGCTTAGCTGGAGCACCATCAAAGAAGCCAGCTGGAAAGTTCAGGATGGGTGCTGGCCTAATATTTCTCCTAAATATTTTCTGTTGTGCGATGACAGGATAGTGCTAGAGATGATTCTGGATAGAGAGAACAACATAAGATACATCAGGCTTCTTGTCCTCAAAAATGCATTTATTTCTAGTCAACCAGATATGCCAAGTAAGAAAAAAAGGTAGATACTTTAGAGTATTTCCTAGGCTGATCCAGGAGGAGACACTAAGTATGTAATTTGATTCCTTCCAAAAATATGGAATATCAAGAGTGGTTCTAATGAGTACAATAATCTTTTTCGTGAAGCTGCAGTCAAGAAATAGATGTTCAACAGACTCTAAAGCAGATCTACAGAGACAACACCAGAATGGACCAGTCCATCCTTTTTTGATCAAGTTGTCATATGTATTGAATTTATTTAGCAGGTTGAGCCAACTGAAGCAGATGATCTTGAGAGGAATGTGGAATTTCCATATCTTGCTCAAAAATTCATTAGGTCTATTGGTGACAAGAGTATTAGCAATAAATTCATACATAAGATTGGCTTTTACCATTCCCGATGACTTGTTAAACATCCAAACCAGAGTATCAGGTTTATTGCTGATATGAATCCCTCCATGCTTTAAACCTTTAATATAATCGGACCAGGCTTCCTTCCATAGTCCACCTAGCTCCAAATCATCTGCAGTGATCCAGTAATTTGAAGACGAAGTGGCTTCTCCTCTATTGAGAACATGAGAGAGTGTGCAAATACCATAATACCATAATCCTTCAAATACAATCTAAAACCCTTTGGAAGAGTATAATCAGATGAAACACCAGCTATGGGATCAAGGCCTACTTTGATGTTCTTACCATTGCTAGTCTTCCATCCAAGACATCCAGTAATCCAGGACATGGCCCATATAAAACCATTCCACATATGAGAAGTACCCTGTACTTTGAAGGACTATTGTCTGAGCCACACCTCCATAGGAAGATTCTTAAGGTCCTTATTCTTGATAATTTGAGACCACAGCCCTGTACCATTAAGAACAAGCCATAAACTTTTGATACACAATGCCAAGTTGAACCACTCTAGATTCTTAATGTTCCATCCCCCAAGACTGTAGGGCCTGGAAATGGAGTTCCAATCAACCAAATGACATCTCTACTTACCCTGTGAGCTGCCCCATAAAAAATGAAAGATATATCTCCTAATATAATTCAGTATAGTGCTAGGCATATGAGCAAGTGTGAGCCAATAAACTGCAAGACTTGTCAAGACAGATTTGACTAGTACCAATCTTCCACCCAGTTAAATAAGCTTATAGGTCCAATTACTCAATTTTTTTTCAAACTTCCATAAAAAACATCTCCAGTCCTTGATGCCATACCCCAAGGGTTTGAGGTAATTTCCCAGATATTTAAAACCAACAGCAATAGGTTCCATCTTATAAGGCAAGAAATTGGAAATTTGTTGCCTAACCGATTCATCAATGTTATTGTAGAGAAAATAAGACTTATCTACATTGATCTCCATTCTGGTATCACAACAAAAAGTGTCAAGAATGATTTTATAATGCTGCCACTCAGCCAGAGTACCAGTACCAAAAATAACAACATCATCTACAAAGAGCAGATGAGTAAAGTAAAGGCTAGGAGCAATTTTGATGCCTGATATATCTCCTACACTTTGAGCCTGAGTGATCAGAAAACTTAAACCTTCGATAATCAATATAAATAGGAGTGGAGAAAGAGGGCATCCCTGTTTGATGCCTCTTGACACAGGAAAGAAGTTTGATGGGGTACCATTGATCAAAATAGAAAATTTTGCTGACTCAACACAACCCATTATCCAATTAACATAGATGCCTGGGATGCCAATATGTAGAAGGACTAACCTCAAGAAATACCAGTTCGCTCTGTCAAAAGCCTTAACCAAATCAAGTTTTAATACCATCACTTGCTGGTTTTCAGTCTTGATAGTATGAAGAACTTCTTGGACAATACCAACAGGATCAATGATCTGTCTATCATGTAGGAAGCCGAACTGATGCTTGGATATTTCCTTGTCAAGAACAACCTTAAGTCTGATAGCAGCAAGCTTTGAAATGGTCTTTCATATCAGATTACATAAGGAGATGGGCCTGTAATCCCCAAGGGTAGTGGGTTTATCACACTTGGGTATGAGTGTAATAAAAGTTGCATTAAGGACACCAATGACCCTACCCTCTAATCTAGAGTGTTCAATGACATTCAAAATATCCTGCCCAACTAGTGCAAAAAAGTGAAGATAGAATTCCACCGGCCACCCATTAGGTCCGGGACTCTTATCTTTTTTGAACCCTTTGAGAACATCCTCAACTTCTTTGAGAGTGAAAGTAGACATAAAGAGTTCCATATCCTCTTCTTGCACAAAGGTTGGGAAAAGTTTGATAAATTTAAGTTGTGCCTCAATATTGGTCTTGCCATCATCAGTAAAGAGCTCAGAGAAGTGTTGAACCCCTAAATATTTTAGCTTTGCATCATCCTCAATTGTTTCCCCAAACTGATTATTAAGTTCCTATATAGTTTTCGAGTTCCTCCTGGTAGAAGCAAAGGAGTGAAAAAATTTGGTGTTGGCATCACCTTCCTGAATCCAATCCACCCTACTTTTGAGTTTCCATGGAAGGACCTGATGTGCAAGAAGGGAGTTCTTATTTCTTTTCAAAACAATAAGGGAGTGGGTATCTTTATCAGAGAGAATAATTGAGAGTTGGGAAGAGAGGAGTGTAAAGATGGCTTGGTCAATCTCTGCGAGTTCCTTAGTTCTCAAAGAGTTTTTCTTTTTTTCCCAAGTCTTAACATCATTTTTTAGTCTCTGCAGCTTATAGCCGAAATTAAACATGGGACTAGCAAAGGGAGTAGGTGCCTTCCAGGAATAGGAAACCAGGGCTTCAAAGTCATCATCAAGGAGCTAGGATCAATTGAATTTAAAAGGATACAGATGACACTTCAAGCTGAAATTCCATTCGAGACACACGGGGTAGTGGTCAGAGATTTCAGAAGGCTGAGTCCAAGAGTGATAACATCCCAAAGTAGGAATCATGTGTAATGAGGCCATAAATCTGTCAAGTCTTTTGCTAACACCCTTAGAACCTACTTTGTCATTTCTCCAGGCGGGTCCAATCTTGGTGGGAGCTAGATCAACCATGTTCATAGAGTCCAAAAGATGTGCAAAGTATAGAGAGAGATGATCCATACGAGCACGTTCACCCCATATCCCAAGATCAGAGATGGTGAAGTTTAGATCTCCAGCCAAGATGAGATTTGGATAATTGAATGTGCCCCTAGCCACAACTGTGTCCCAGAAGGTAGTTCTATTGGTATAGGGTCCATAGCAGTTGACTATGGAAAAAACCGAGTCAAGGCCTTTAAAACTAGCAGAGAGGAGAATGCCAACAAAGGAATGATAAGCTTTACATTTTACCAAGTGAGGGTTCCAAGAAGAAAGAATACCCCCAGAAAGACCAAGTGCATCAATTGCATAGAATTCTCATCCCAACTTCATGACGGCAAACAAGCAAAGGGCAGTAAAATGATCACACATAGTTTCATGTAGCAAGATAATGTCAAGGTTAAGAGAAGTAAACAGTTCTTTGAGGGCTTTCTATTTAGTAGGCCCCCCAAAACCCACGAATATTCATGGAGACAAACTTCATGGGTCAACCTGAGAGACAGAAGACTTTGCTCTAAGTCCCTGTGAAGTGGAGTGTGTTCTAGCAGTTGCTTTGATGTGAGTCGAGAGAGTAGTATAGAGAGCAGTGGGAGCCTGGGAGGAAGTTTTACCCCCTTTCTTAGCCTTTCTAATAGTAACGTTCTCGAATCTAATCGAGTCAAAAGGTAGGACAAAGGGTGAGATGGGAGATTTGTCTGTGAAAATATCCATGGATTTGAGGAGGGAGGGATCATCAAAGGAAGGAGTGGTTAAGGGGCTCCTAGGTGAAGCAATATAAGGGGGAGAAGAGGTGTGAGGTAGTGGAGGAAAATGCTGCAGGTTAAAAGGAGGAGGAGATGATACTATAGCTGAGGGAGTAAGTGTAGGTGATTGATGGTCAGCAACCAGGTCGTTACAAGAACGAGAGGCAGATAAGGCCAAAGATTCAACGTCCTTAATAAACAGTAGCTCCCCCTTGGTCAGATCTCTGACAAAGGTAGGGGAAGAAAAGTCATAAGGCCCAATCAAGGTAGGTGGTGCACGAGAATCAATAAGGGGAGAAAACAGTGGCTGAGTATCCAATGGGGTTTGATGATGTAAAGAAGAGGATGACGAGCTTACAAGTAAGGGCTCAAAATCAGAAAAGCCAACAGTCAAAGGGATGCCATGTAATAAGTAAGAGCAGGATTTTCTCAAATGACCAGTTTTGTGACAATAGTTGTAGTGAAACGACATCTTCAAATAATCAAGCTTTTGAGTAATAACCATAGTATTACAATCAATCTCAATTTCTGGAAGGAGCCCATGCGAAACATCCAGTTCCACAAGTACCCTAGCAGTGTGTTTGTCAAAATATGTATGGAAATATTTCTCCAAAGCAACAAATCTACCAATGGTATTGGAAATACCAGTAAGGATATCTTTGGAACAGAGAGGAAAAGGTAAAGATTGCATTAAGACCCAAAGGTGTCGCTTGATGACCCGTTCCTTAACAAGGTCAAAGTTTGAATGCCATCGACTGAGTACAAGGGACCCATTACCAATGGTCCAGAGAGAATCAAGGATTCGAGAAGCATCAGATTCTTTGAGGAAAACAAAAACAAATCACTGATTAGCCAAAATACTGATGGTGGGAACATAGGTGAGGATGGGATTCCAGTGGTGAGTGGCCCAGGTCACCCACTCCTCTTTGTTCATAGAACAATATTCCAAGCACCCAATGAGAGCACGGTGACAGAGTTTCGTGACTCTGTCAAGCATGATGTCTCTACCCATGACATACCTTCGCTTATGGTCAAGTGCTGCCATAATCTTAGCTTTACGACGGGCCTAGTATCTAGAAGGGTGAGAAGAAACAAGCCTATCGCTGGATGAGATATTGGGTCCTGAGGTCGCCATCAGATACCGACAAAGGTAGCAAGGAAAAAAATAGGAAGCTGCAAGCAAATAGCTTGACAGGAGGTAAAACCCCTCAATCAACAAGCCCAAGACAGTAAGCGAAGCCAGTTAGTAGGGAGCTTCCATCACAAGAAACAGGTAAAGGAACCAAGGAGAAACCCTGACAGAGACCTAAGTGGTTCCCAGAGCTCAAGGACCTAACTAGCCCTAACCAGAAATAGAAGAGTGAAGCCTAAGAGAACCAAAATGACCCAAGGCCAAGTTGAAACTGGAGAGTCCAGGTAAGACCGAAACAAAAACCCCCTTAGTTCCCACTTTTTTGCATGGTTGGTACTAGCCCTCTGCTAAGAGGGGGAACTCCATGGACCTAGGACCTCCCGAGTACCCAATAAAGACCTACGGGGACAGGAAAACAAAAACCACAACCAGAAATCATAGAAAAGCATAGTGTCAGAAAATGGAAAGTACCTATGCCATCATGGAAACAACAAACATCTTCTAGACCTGGCACTGAAAGCTGAGAACCAAAGCCATTGCCACAATAACGGTCTTCTTTCCAAATACCACTAGATACATACCATCGTAAGACCCGGCACAGACCACCATAAGACTAAGCTCACAATTTTTGGATGGAGAGAGCACTAAGGTTTGGTGATGTTACCCATGATCATGGTCTGGCTGCAGTCTTTGGCGTTGGTTTCGACTGTACCTGTTCCTGACTCTGATGGTATTTGCTTTGTCACTGCCTCAGAACCTGCTTTTTCTGCCGCAACTTGTGTTCTCACTATCACGGTTTTTTCAGGCGGGTTTCGCATACTTTACTTTTTAGAGAGAAATTATTCTTTGATCAACACACTATTACTTAAAAAAAATCATGCTAATTTAAAAAAAAAAGACTAGTGGCCATGATGGCATGGTAAGGTATGAACCTCATCTTTAAAAAGATGTAGGAAAAAATAAATATATATTTAAAGACAATGCAAAAAGCATGCACCCTTTTAAGTATGAAAATATATTTAATGAAGTGAAGTTGGCATGCAACATTCAAATATTGAAGCTCTTTTTCCTAGAAGTTGTGCATGGGGTGTATCTAATTTTCCAAATCCGCCCAGGACTAATCCTGGTCAGGGATGATTTTAAGGAACCATACTTATTTAAAAGTGTATACATGTTGGCGAATATTACCAATTCTTAAAATGCCAACTATAAAATGATTGGCGATATTTTTCAAAAAATATTTTAATTTCCAAGGATTTTATATCGTTTATATAATAATTTGGCGATTTTTAGGTTGAAAAAAGTTTACCCCATCAAAATTGGGTGAAACAAGGCTTCAAAAAATGCAAAATAGCGAATGTTTTTTGGGGAAAAAACATGGAAAAATAGCCCACTAGGCTAAAATTCGCCCCTAAAATTATCCCTAATCCTGGTCCCAAACCACTTTTGCAAGCACATGCGCTATCACAAGAAGAAAACATGTTATTGTGATTGGACAAACTTGAACCCTGGTGGGAGGGGAAGTAACAACACCCTGCTGTTAGCAACCCAACAACCCATCATTGAATTATCTGCCTATTCTCATGAATAATTTCCAAACTATATTTGATCATATCACATTGAATGTGAATAATTTAAAGCACTTTCATAAAATTATGTGTAGAGTAAAAGAACTTACCATTCCTCCTGAGAATAAATGAAAGAGAACATGATATGACAAGATTTTGTTTCATTTACCATCAACACATACTACATGGACCTAGGAGATGATCTTACAATCCATTCGTGGTTTTAAATTTAATCTATTTATTTTATACTTTCTACTATGAGATTACATGAATCACTAACTACCTATGTAGTGATGTCATATGAGTAGGGCCTGGCCTCTCTCTATAGTAATGTCATATGGGTAGGCCCTGCCCTCTTGTCAAAGGGAACTCAAAAGCAAATGAATGGGTTTTACCATTCACCTAATCCACAATATTTTGAACAACTTAGATTTTATGGAGGAGAGTGATTTAGAGTGTGCTTTGGGGGTCACCAGGGCCATTGCGAGCAACCAACATGGATTTCCCAAGCCATAGTAAGAACGTGGATGCTTAATAAGCATGTTTTTTGTTTGATCCAATAGCTTCATCAGTAAAATTGATATGATATTTCAAGGCAGTGAAAATTTTCCACTGCAGGCCAACCATAGAATAATGGTTTGCATAATTTGGAAGACTCTGAAAGCAAAAAAACATAAAATTATGGTACACCTAGAAATAGATAGGACTGACCCATACATTTTTTTTGGGAGGCCCTTGCAGCCTACCATCTAAAACAAACCATCATGGTCCTTTGCATCTTGGTGAGCATCATTGAAAAGAGATGGATAGTGGGAAATTTGATGTACATAAGTAATATTACAGGGAAATGGGAGAAAATGATGTTCCCCATAGCAACAAAATGTTCAATAAAATGATGTTCTCCATAGAAACAAGATGTGTATTTCTTATAGTATCTTTACAAAACTAAAAAAGGTTGAACGTAAGAGAGAGTACTTCCTTGAACGTAATATTTTGTTCACACGACATCTTAACTCTACATTTGAAACCCTCATCCTTTATTTTCCATGTCACCAAGCGTGGTTTATATTTAAGTTTATATTTAAGTTTTAAGATGCATGGAAGTGGATATGGATCCACTTGATTATTTTCAAAGTCAGGATCTGGATATAGGAAATAATGTATCTAGAAAATCTAATTATAAAAATAAAATATTAAAACCATAAACATAGAAAACTCAAATTTGTGAAAATATTTGTCTCCAATTTGCTCACCAATTTTGAAATCCAAAGTGTCATAAGAAATTTAATTTTTAAGTCTTTTAGGATAGGGAAGGGCCTTTTGTATATGAAAATGTTAGGGTTTGAGGGAATTGTAATTTTGTTGGTTTGTTTGTTTGTTTGTTTTATGTTTTTTAATATATTTTTAACAAAAATTATATTTTTAGGATTTGTTAGTGTGATGTTTTTGACAAGCAAAAAATAGATCTTCAAAAAATCCTTCATCTCTTCAATATTATTTTATTTTATGTTTTTCAATATATTTTTAACAAAAATGATGTTTTTGAGGATCTACCACCTTGAAGTTTTTGACAAGCAAAAAAACCAGATCTCAAATAGATCCTCCAGGTCTTCAATTTCTAAAACGTATCCAAAACGGATTCATATCTGCAGAAAATCATATCTTATGGTGGATCTGGTAACATAGTGTCATGTCCCCACCCCTCCACTTGATGGAGAGGATGCGACTATGTTGATCTGACTATCATAACCGGGCCATCTAGCCCCCATGAACATAATAATAAAATGCATTGAAATAAAGCATACACAGATGGATAATGCAATATACAGCGGAAGCAAATACATTCATTCAACACATTCATATGTTCATAGAACAATTCATAAACAAATACAATTGCAGAACTTAAATACATAAGAAATACTCATCTTGAAAAGGAGTTGTCCCGCAACCAGCTATGTCGATGCAACATTCCACCCAACCATAGGCCAGTGGGCTCATCAATCTCTCAGTACCACTGCCACCCTTGAGTTGGGCATGATTTCTATAAGGAACTAGTGAACAATAGGCTCACACATAGCCAAATACAAATCAAAATTCAGCCAAGCCAAACACAGTTGGGTTTATCACGATGCTAAGGCAATGGAAAGGTTGAATTGCTAAGCTAGTGAGCTCAGCCACAGAACTATGGACATCTGCACAAGTTATGGTTTGGCCTCCACAATTCCTATACACCCAACACAAGGAAGCATCCCCTTCTCTGCTACATAGCCCCTCGAGCTATGCCTTCCTTTCTAGTGCTCTTTAGGGTGTGCATAGAAAGATAACCAGCCCCTCTTGATCTGTCTGTGAGGTTCCTCTCATCACTAGGTTTATCAAGCCAATTATGGCTTCTTCCACTCCTAACCAGTTCAAACCAATACAAGGATTTACAGAACAACAAAACACAAGTGTGCACACAACAACAAAATACACATGTTGGGTATGAAGGAAAACGTTTTACAACCAAAAATGGATTGGTAAGTGGGGAAAACCACCATGGTGAAGAAAAACGATTTCACACAATGTCCATAGGAATTACAGGGGCAAAAACGACTGCCATAAACCAAAAAATTGTGGATCTACCTTCCCAGCCACTAAGCATACCACAAACGAGTTCTTGGGCATAGAGAAAATGAGGAAACAACATAAAAATGTGAGGGAAATGCACATCAAGCTCCAGTTACGTGAGTGAGACAAAAACAACCTCTTAGAACCCTCAAATCGTGAATCTTTGTTGCACATTCACTCAGCAAAACAAAAACGGGTTTTCCCATCCATGGCAATGAAGGTAATTGTAGAAAATTTGAAGGAGAGAGTTCAACAAGCTTCAGTTGCATGAGGATATGAAGAAGGTGAATGCATAATGGAACGGGGAGCATTTTTTGGAATTTACTTGCCCCATAAGTCAAAAAGACATTTTCCAAAAACTAATGGCTTCTCAAATTCGAATTTAACTACCATACTCTTCCCATCCTCATGCATTAACTACCTAAACCAATTTCTGGAAGAAATAAATGATTGGGCACAAAAGACAAAATGGGTAGTTGACATCTTTATGGGGTTTCCCTTTGACATTTGGCTTTACCCTATTGGCTCAAGGGTTTGAATATGTTCCCTCCCTATTCCTTGTGAAATCATGCCCCCATCTCTTTAATGTTGCATTGGCATAGCTAGTTGTGGGTATTTTATTAATTGCATATTTACATGATGTCCAAAATTATAATGGGTCTGGCTAGCACGAATTACCATCAACATCGATTTTAAATGCTGAAAAATAAAATGCTAAATTGATGGTGGGGCCTTTTCCTTGAGCTCCACACCATGATTAAATAATGTTATTTACATCATATACATTTTTAATACAATAGGGGTCAAAACCAGGGTATTACATTGCCCTCCCCCTTACAACATCATTGTCCTCAGTGCTTCGTAGAATTGAACAAAACAGGATGTGTCAATCTCATGGCATCCTCCAACTCCCACATAGTCTCGTCAGGATTGTAGTGCTTCCATTGAACCTTCACCTGAGTCGATTCTGTAGCACTTTGACCCTTCTGTCGAGGATGGGCATTGGCTCGATTTGGAACTCTCCCTCGGGATCCACCTAAATCACATCCCAATTTATCACATGGTTAGGGTCATGTACATATTTATTAAGAAAAGAAACATGGAAAACATTATGAGCTCTAGTGCTAGCAGGAAATGCAAGTCTGTATGCAACTGGACCTATTCTTTCAAGCACTTCAAAAGGCCCACAATATCTAAGTGATATCTTGGCACAACTTCCAATCTTCAAGGAACTCTTACTTGCCCTCACTCTGAGGTAAACATGATCCCCAACACTGAACTCTCTATCCACCCTATGCTTGTCTGAATAGCTCTTTTGTCTTTCCTAGGTTGCTTTCAGATTCTGCCTAATCTTAGCAACCTCTTGCTCCATCTCCTTGACCAATTTTGGACCAAGCACAATCATGTTCGCTGGATTATCCCAAGTGACAGGTGTCCTGCACCCTCTTCCATACAAAGCTTCATATGGACTCATCCCCAAGGATGCTTGCTATCCATTATTATAAGCAAACTCTACCAAGTGTAATAATCCTCCCACTTCGTTGGCTTGTCCATCATATACATGCGTAGCATGTCTTCAAGCATTTGATTCACTCTCTCTATCTATCTATTAGTCTGATGATGGTAGGCAGTGATGAAGTTCAACTTTGTACCCAAATCTGCAAACAATCCCTTCCAAAAATTGGAAGAGAACTTAGAATCCATGTTAGAAACTATTTCCTTAGGAAATCCATGCAACTTGAAAATATCCTTCATGAATATTTTTGCAATATCATCAGTCTTATGTGTGGACTTAACATGTATAAAATGTGTTACCTTCTTCAACTTGTCCACCATAGCCATGATGGAATCATGTTGTCTCAAAGTCATTGGCAATCCTGTAATAAAATCCATGGAAATAACTTCCCATTTCCATCCTGGGACTGGAAACGGCTACAACAAACTTGCTAGATGTTGATGCTCAACCTTCATATGCTGAAATTTCATGCACCTTGAAATGTATTCGGCAATATCCTTTTTCATTCTTGGATAGAAATACTGCTTTCTGGCTATAGCAATTGTCTTCTGATATCCTGGATGACTAGAATATGGAGCTTGATGGATCTCATCATGACAACTCTCCTCAAATATGCTACATGTGTAATATAAATTATGTTCTTATAGGTAAGAAGCCCATCTTCTTCCAATTTATATCCCTCATATCTCTAGTCAAGACTTTGCTGCTGCAATTTATCCTTGACCTGCACATACAATTCATCTTCAGCAGCATGATTAACAATCTGTTGTCTCAAGTCTAATTGGAAAATACTAAGAGATGCTAAGTGCATTTCATGCACTTTCCTACTGAGTGCATCGACCACTTTATTCTCCTTTCCTTTTATGTGTTTGATCTCAAAATCAAACTCACATAAAAACTCTAGCCATCTAGCTTGCCTAGCATTTAGAGTTATATGTTCGAACAAATATTTCAGACCACAGTGGTTTGTCCTTAACTCAAACTTTATTCCCATTAATTAATGCCTCCACATATTGAGAGCATGTACTATGGATGCAAGCTCTAAATCATGAGTGGCATAGTTCTTCTCATGATCCTTCAACTTTCTTGACTCATAACACACCACGTGGTTGTCTTGCATAAGAACTCCTCCAAGTAATTAAACACATGCATCAGTACACACCACAGTATATTTCTCTAGGTCTGCAATTTTCAAAACTGGTGCACTTGTGAGAATATTCTTCAACTGTTGGAAGCTTTCTTCACACCTTGGTGTCCATTCAAATTGTATTCCCTTCCTTTGCAAGGAAGTGATTGGACGTGCAACTTTGGAGAATCCTTCAATGAATCTCCTGTAGTAACCTTCCAGGCCCATGAAAGATCTTACATCTGTCACATTCCTTGGAGTAGGCCAATTCATAATGGCCTCAATATTTTCAGGGTCTACAGATATACCCTCATCTGAGATAATGTGACCCAAATAATAAATCCTATCTTTAGAGAAGTCACATTTACTCAACTTGGCATACAACTTATTCTCCCTTAACAAATTCAAATTCAATCTCAGATGTTCTTCATGCTCTTCCTCATTCTTAGAATAAATTAGAATGTAATCAAGGAAAACAAGAACAAACTTGTCCAAATACCTATTGAAGACGCTATTCATAAGGCACATAAATGTAGCTGGTGCATTTGCAAGACTAAATGGTACCACTACAAAATCATAATGTCCATACCTTGTTTTGAACGTTGTCTTATGAATGTCTTCATCCTTGATTCTTACCTGATGGTAACCAGACCTCAATTCAATCTTAGAAAACACATTTTATCCTCTCATTTGATCAAAGAGGTCATCAATCCTTGGAAAATAGTACTTATTCTTCACCGTGACTTTATTCAACTTTCTGTAATCAATACACAACCTAAGTGTGTCGTCTTTCTTCTTTACAAATAGAACTCTTGCAGTTGCATGTTCAACTCTAGCATCTCCGGAGTGCTCATCCTATAGGGTGTCTTGGACACCGGTGCTTCTCCTGGCACATGATCTATTGTAAAATCAATGTCCCTCTTTAGCAGAGGTCCTAGAATCTCATCAGGAAAAACATCCCTGAATTCCTGCAATATCTGAAAGTCCTCCAACCTAGGAGTTTCATTCTCTGTTGCCTCCAAAACATGAGTTGCATACAATTGACAACCTTTCCTATAGAACTTCTTCAGCTACATTGTTGAAATCTACCTAATAGAAACCTCCTTTGGAATGCCTCTTACAACCCTTTGGTTTCCTTCTTCATCTATGCATTCAAAAGTATTATTATAACAATCAATCTTTACTCTCTAAACATCTAACCAATCTATTCCAATGAGAATATCATAGGAACCAAGTGGTAGAACATTCAAGTCTGCATAGCTAACTAACCTATCCATGACTAATTATGACAATTATCTATCACTTCACTAACCTTTCTTTTATTCCCAGAGGCTAGCTAAACTAACCACAATTTTCTATGCTTTAACTTCTTAAAAGCACACATTTCAACAACTCTAGGAGTAATATAACTATGAGTAGATCCAAGTTCAATCAAAACAAAATATGATTTCTCAACAATCTTACCTTCAACTTGAAGCACAGTTGACCGATTATCTTCCTAACGATCCTCCAATGCTGCATAAATCCTAGGAATGGTCCTTGTTACTTGACCCATAGTTTTTGCTTCTTGAATGTTGTGGGCTTGCCCCACATTCCCATTCTCAACTGGACAATTCCTGTGCATGTGGGGTCCTCCACATTTCCAACATTGGAGAGGTTCTTTGTTCTATTGTGGATCTCTTGTCTTTTCTCCCATCACTCCACCTAGCTTACTCCCATCTTGTGATGGCTGATTCTGATTATTTCTGAAGTTAGAAGGTTTGAAACCTTTCTTCCTCTGTTCAAACTTCTCATTCTTCTTTTCCTTCCAAGCCTTATGATGATCAGGATTTCCTTTGTTATGGTTTTGTACTTAGCCTTTCGGATATCCCCTTCCAGGTTTCTAGTCTCATCAAACTCAATTCGGTCTTTTTAAGACTGAGGCAATCCACTCGGAAAACGTTGGATCTTCACCTTCTCATCTTTGATGTACCTAACATACCTTAATAGCTCCAAAAACTTATTGGCATATTCCTCCATTGTCATATATCCCAATCTTAGCTCATGGAAATCCTTAATTTTGTCATCATAATATTTGTTAGAGAGGTATTTTTGTTTGAAATACTTCTTGAACTGTTTCCACTTAAGTTTTCTTTCACTGATCCTATTTACTTGTCTAAGGTGCTCCCACCAAATGGATGCTCTTCCATCCAGGTTAAATATGGAAACCCTTACCTTCATGTTTCCTGAATAATCCTGTACTTGGAAATACTTCTTGATCCCAAGAAGCCAAGCTTCATATTCTTGACTAGTCTTTATCTCACCATTAAAGGTAGGAGGTTTAGCCTTCTTAAATTCATCCTGAGAGTGATCCCTATGGCGCCTCTTTCTCTTTCTCTTTCTCTTGTGAGAAAAAGAGCTTGAACCTCCACTAGATTCTTCTGAGTCAGATGATCCGCTAGAAGTCCTTTTCATTCTTCTAGTGCTGCTCTTACTTCCTTTTTTCTTCATTGTCCCATGCCGAGAGTTAATCTTTCTTTGCAAGTTTGTCAAACTCTGCAACATGGCCATGTTTAGCTAATTCTGATCTTCTTGAGCCTTGACCAATTTTTCATTGTCTGCTCTATAACTCTGCATTTCCACCCTTAGGATTCTCATGGTAGTTGCGAATTCTAGTGGGGTATCTTGATATCTCCTTCCATTAGAATCGGTTTCATCATTTCTGACTCTAACATTCTCACCCATAACATCTTCCTCATGATCAGAGGGGTTATGTGCATCATCATACATGTCGTAGGTTCTCATGGCTAAGCCAAAACCCCACTTCTTCAATCTGCACTATGTGGAATGATGCTTTTTTATGTGACTATGATTCTGCAAAATGTGTTCATAAAAACAAATGTTAGTTGCATTATATTCTTATAAATTCATAAATTACATACCTTCATTTGGAAAAATCCTATTGTGACAACTTGTCCCACTATAGACTTTTCTTTCACAAACAACGACTGTCTCATAGGGATGACGGGGGTCAAGGGGGCTTGCCCCCTTGTGGCACATCACTTCATTTCCATTTTCATCTTTCAGGCACTTGTAAACCCCCCTGAAAAACCTGCTAAAATTCTATGTTTCGGAGCAACTCGGATTTTTCCTCTGATCGACGAACTCGCCAAAGTTTTCCAACATGTCAACAAAACTAGCCTTTTCCTTCTGATGTGCCAGAAAAACTCACTGACTCTTTCTAACACTTATCGACAAAACTCGTCATTTTCTTCCGATCAGCAAAAATCCACCTTTGATCTTGACGTGTCGGCAAAACTCACTGAGTTCATCCGATGTATCGACAAAAACTCATCTTTTTCTACCGACTGGAAATTTCAACACTTAAAAAAATTTTAAATTTTTTTTGTCTGCTTCTACTGACCACATAAGGTGATTTTTCCTCTGTCAATTGTTCAATCCCAATGTTGCAACCATTGCTCTCATACTACATTTTCAAGTCCCCACCCCTCTCCTCAATGGAGAGGACACGACTACGCTGATCTAACTATCATGACCGGCCCATCTAGCCCCCATGAACATAATAATAAAATGCATTGAAATAAAGCATACACAGATGCATAATGCAATATACAATGGAGGAAAATACATTCATTGAACACATTCATATGTTCATAGAACAATTCATAAACAAATACAGTTGCAAAACTTAAATACACAAGAAATACTTATCTTGAAAAGGAGTTGTCCCGCAACCAGCTATGTCGTTGCAACGTTCCACCCAACCATAGGCCAATGGGTTCATCAATCTCTCAGCACCACTGTCACCTCGAGATGGGCATGATTTCCACAAGGAACTAGGGAACATCATGCTCACACATGGCTAAATACACATCAAAACTCAGCCAAGCCAAAGACAGTTGGGTTTATCAAAATGCTAAGGTAGTGGAAAGGTTGAATTTCTAATCTAGTGAGCTCAACCACAGAGCTATGGACACCTGCACAAGATCTAGCTTGGCCTCCACAATTCCTACACACCCAACACAAGGAAGCATCCCCTTCTCTGCTACACAATCCCTCGGGCTATGCCTTCCCTTCTAGTGCTCTTCAGGGTGTGTAGAGAAAGATAACCATCCCCTCTTGATCTGTCTGTGAGGTTCCTCTCTTCACTAGGTTTATCAATCCAATTATGGCCTCTTCCACTCCTAACCAGTTTAGACCAAGGATTTACAAAACAACAAAACACAAGGGTGCACACAAAATCGAAATAGACATGTTGGGTATGAAGGAAAACATTTTGCAACCAAAAATGGATTGCTAAATGGGGAAAACCACCCTAGTAAGAAAATATGATTTCACACAACGTCCATGGGCATTACAAGGGAAAAAAATACTACCATAAACCCCAAAATCGTGGATCTACCTTCCCAGCCACTAAGCATACCAAAAACGAGTTTCTGGGCATGGAGAAAATGAGGAAACAACATAAAAACGTGAGGGAAACACACAACAAGCTCCAAGTGCGTGAGGGAGACAAAAACAGCCTCTTTGAACCCCCAAATCATGAATCTTTGTTGCGCATTCACTCAACAAAACAAAAACGGGTTTTCCCAGCCATGGCAATGAACGTAATTGCAGAAAACGTGAAGGAGAGAGCTCAACAAGCTTCACATGTGTGAGGAAATGAAGGATGTGAATGCATAATGGAATGGGAAGCATTTTTGGGCATTTACTTGCCCCATTAGCCAAAAATGTGTTTTCAAAAAACTGATGGATCCTCAAATTCGAATTTGATTGCCATACTCTTCCCATCCTCATGCATTAAGTACCTCAACCAATTTTTGGAAGAAATAAATGATTGGGCACAAAAGACAAAATGGGTAGTTGACAGCTTTATGGGTTTTCCCTTTAACATTTGGATTTATCCTATTGGCTCAATGGTTTGAATATTTTTCCTCCCTATTCCTTGTGAAATCATGCCCCCGTCTCTTTAATGTTGCATTGACATAGTTAACTGTGGGTATTTTTATTAATTGCATATTTACATGATGTCCAAAATTATAATGTGCCTAGATACCATGAATTACCATCGACATCAATTTTAATTGCCGAAACATAAAACGCTAAATCGATAGTGGGGCCTTTCCCTTGAGCTCCACACCATGACTAAATAACGCTATTTACATCCTATACATTTTTAATGCAATAGGGGTAAAACCGGGTATTACACATAGATATTAAATTTTAAAATATGTATACATATGATTTTGTGTTACATTGCAGTCATATTTCTCAAATTTCCTCTATTTTTTTTAATTCTCATTACGAGATATGTAATAGTTTGAACATATAACACTCTATATGTTCAAGTGCAAAACCTACATATACAATATAAAGAAATCTTGTACTAATTTTGTCATATACAAATTTAAAATGATTTGAGCCAAAAATAAATAAAAAATTGGCCTACTAATTTTCAATCTCTTACATATTCGAGAGGGAGAATTCAAAAATCATAGAGGAAAATTGAGAAATATGACTGCAATGTATCACAAAATCACATGTATGTGTATTTTTAAAATTTCACAAAATTGCAATTAACCCAACTCTTTGTACACATTAAATTTATCCTCTCTATAATTGCACCAATACCACTATGGCATTAATATCCTTTAGTGCATCCTTATCGTTGGTTTTCTTTAGTTGACACCAATTTCAAAAGCATATATTTTATTGTGTCTTCAAAAGTAAAGCCAATACATCCCTATTGCAATGGGTATGACCCTGCACATTCGAGTTGAGGATGTGATTTGAACCTCTTTACCCCAGGTCTCACCACTTTAAGGATTGGAACAAGTGAGCATGCTTTTGGTCTTGGGTGTGTGTCTATCTATTTGTTGGAAACTGCAGATTCATCATTTTTTTTCTTTTTTATCGAAGATGATACAAAATCACCTCAACCTACATGTCATTTTCTGGGCTATTTTATGGTTGCTTGATCCTTACTAACTAGATGTACCTCCCTCCATGGTGTTGGATTTTTAAACATAGGTGCATGTCCAAAATTGCAATTAACCTAATTCTTGATAGATACTTACAAGCAAATGATAAAGTTGAACTATATAAATACCTGTCAACTTATGAGAGCTTGGCAAAATAGTCTAAAACAATTCTCTAACAACAAACTTTTTATCACTTGATTGAGCTTCGTCAAACCCCAAGAGGTGCGGTTGAAACCTAAAACCAGCGTAGATCCAAATCCTAGGCTCTATCAAGCGCCGAGATGGATCAAATCTCTCGAGGTGCAAACCTCTTCTTAGGTATCCATTTATTTGATTCAAACTAAAAGACACATCTTTTTATTTAAGGTTGACATATAATTTTATTATTATTAATATTTAATATTATTTATGGCGGACATATAATAGTTTTTATTATTTTTTATTTTGTTAGGAACGAACATTGCATCATTTCCCCACACATGGTTTTAAAACCATATGCAAGGCACTCCTACAATCATGGGTTGTTTAGGAGGCCTTGCACAGGGTCTTAAAACCATTTGCAAGGCCCTCCTAAACCCTGTATAATAAAACCATGGGTTGTTTAGGATGCCTTGCACATGGTTTAAAACCCATGTGCAAAGCCTCCTAAACCATGTACAATAAACCATGGGTTGTTTAGAATTCCTTACACATGGTTTTAAAACCATGTGCAAGGCCAACATTGTTTTGCGAATAATTCAATTTTGTGTTTTTTTCTTGACCCACATTTTTTTTTTTTACGGATAATTTTTTTTTTTACTTTTTTATTGTTTTGTTAGGTAGGAAGATTACAACATCTCCCCCATATTAGATTGTTTTTGTGGCCGACATTTATTTTGGCCTATTAGAAAATTTATTTTTTATTAATAAAAATAACTTTACGAAAGTGATATTATTTTTTATTTTGTGTTACAAAATCTCTCCCATAATATTCATTATCACTATTATTTTTTACCAACATGCTACAAACGATTACATCATGTTACAAGATCTCTCCCATAATATTCACTATCACTATTATTTTTTGTTGACATGTTACAAACGTTACTAATGTTACATCACGTTACAAGATCTTCCCCACACTGGGCTATAGAGTGCCTCTCGGCGCAACAAGAGACAACATATATTCTGACTTGAATCTAACTAAAAGGAAAAAAAATCCTATAAGTTAAGCTCGAATTTGACATTTTCATTAATGAATTGCAAGACTTGAATGGCCCAGTAACCAAATGACAGACTTGTATTCACAACAACGATTGAGTTTGAACCTTCACAGATTTTATGGCTTTTAAATATTTGATGTTTTGAAGAAGAGTATCATAGTTTAAATCGCAAAAGCTGAGAAAACGTCCAGAAAATACCAGTAAATAGTTTTATCCACGATGAGCAAGAAAGGTGGTGCATTAGTGATACATACAAGGTGGTGCATTGGCGTGTTCCAAAATTTGAAGTACATTGGACCATCCACCATTTAAGTTTTCTTGCCCAATATCAGAAATCTGAAATCTCAGCAATCTTCAAGAGATAATGATCTCAACAACAATCTTCATTAGATGATGTGACTGAGAAGACAAAGGAAAATTTCCAAGAGTTGGGTGAGGTCCAACTAGGCCTGGAATTTGACTGTTTCCTGGACATATTTCCCCAGCCAGGACGTATTTGACATGTAGCATTGGATTTTAAATGTCAGCACCTACGTTCTTCAAAAATTGCAAAACGTAGATTTGATAGCTTAGTATTTAAGTAACCTGTCATAAATGTTAATACCTGTAGGGCTTCTTGACATACGGGAGTTAATGGAGTTGTCATAATGTAAGTACATGCCAAGCTGGGTGACATACGAGACAAGCTTGAAATTTAATAAAGTTGGTGTTGATAGCAGTAAATATATGAGGTGACAGGGGTGACAACTCAATGGCTCTATAATCCAACGTATGTACCAGCTAAATGGATCATTCTACACTAGCATCCTGCGGCTTTCCAGTTTGAGATAGGGTGTTTTTCTGATTTTTCTCTTAGGTTTTGGATAGGTCTTGTGCTTGGGAGGATTAAGCATTTTACAGGCAAGTGCCATTATAATTTCACTTCTTCGTAATGAGGGGATTCACACTAAAAGTTATAATTTATAGTGGCCTCCATGGGTTCAACCTGCAACAATTCCAACTTTTTTCAAGGTATTAAGGTTCTACTTCGTAAGATCTCGTTTAACCACCTAAGATGAGTTTAAATATTTTACTTTGTCTTAACCCTCTTATGTACAATGTACAGGTTCATAGTGGACGAAGATGGAAGGGAATGACTCGTTGCCATCGTTTTCGAGGTAACCTTCGCCTTAATCGGGTAACCTTCATCTTAATCCAGTGAACCTTTTCAAAAACTCGTGTTGCCCAGAACCAGCAAAAGATCTGGTTTAAGGTTCATAAGCAAAGGCAAAGGTATAAACATTTTACACCGAAAGAAAAATTCAACATTTCTGTTTATAATTTTTTAAGGTGAATGCATATGATCCCTCGAAAATTGAGAATGCATATAACAGTCCCACGGACTAGTCCCTCCCCCACCGTCCTCGAAAATTGAGAATGCATATAACAGTCCCATGGACAGATCCCTCCCCCACCGTTCCCGTCCCCAGTCTCCAAAGTCAGTGCAACATAAAAACAAATGATAATTTTCTACATACAAACTGGATGATAAATAGCCTGAACTGTACACACTGAAAGAAGTGAAGGAAATCCATTTAAAAGAAGGATAGCTTTCTTTGTTGGCCTATTTAACAATTAAAAGCGGGATAGCTTTCTACTGCCTGTCAGAACACAATAACTTTCCTGGATCTACCAGAACCGAATCCCAACAAGTGCTGAGTGAAATTTGACGATTTGTGTGTGTAAATGTGGGTGTCAATTTTTGTTTGACCCATTGTTGTAAATTAAAATAATATTCTGTTGAAAACATTGTAACCGACATATTGAGTAAACGATTGAAATTTGAAATTGCAGACTCATGAATATCCCTGTCCCAAAAATCATTGTTTATTTTTTTTAATTAAAGATGAGGTGAATATACCTAATTTTTTTATTTCAATGAAATTATTTTATAAGTTAATTAATGTTTTTAAATGTTTTTAATTAAAACAATATAATCTAAGTATTTTTAACAAGATATTCTAAATTTATTAAACAAAATAATCAAAAGTTAAAAAAAAAAAGTTGCTATATCAAATGAATTGGAAATTTTCAAGAGTATGAAAAGAACATATATTGTTTGGTTGTTATTGTAATTTTATTTTTATTAATGAAAACATAATTTTTGAAATAAAAATATTTTGTTATATATATAATTTAAATTTTACAACATTTTGATTTATTAAGTAAATTTGTTGATTTCTTTTAAAATTTCAAAATAGATAAAAAAAATTCAAAAATTCAAAATAGATAAAAAAAAAGTTCAAAATTTTAAAATAGATAAAAAAAAGTTGACAGTCACTGAATTTGATGAAAACATCTGAGGGGTGTGAGGGGCCAGATTTGGCAAGGATTAGGTTATTATTATTATTTTCCCAAACTATAGTTTCCGCTAGCTCACAAACTCAACCCCTCACCACGAGGTTTGAACATGAGACCTCATAAAGACCAAACCCCACAAAGGCCAAGTGATCTACACCTCATGGCTATCGTGCTAGGTTATTATGTTCACCATATGTTGCACTAAAGAGGTAAGAAGGAAAGAAACTGAGTAAATGCACAATGATGGAGCGATCCATCGGCATATGAGTAGAGGCAAAAAATATTTTACATGTGGCAGAATAATAAATGCTGCGGCAACTGCATTGTGGGCCGTTGGATCTTAACTTGTTTGAGATCCAACAGTTCACAGTGACTATGAAACTGAGGACATGGAGAGTGGTGTGAAGTGACATAAGGGTGGGCATTAAGAGTGGGGTGAAGTGACACTGAAGGCGGGCATGGAGCATGAATCCACAGGAGACTCAATTTTCAAATGTGTGGATAGCGACGCGACACAATCCCATTCTCCCAATAAGCGAGGAATCAGCTACAATGCATAGATAAATTCCCATTGATTGAACGCCTACGACATAGAGTTGTCCTACGAGATCCATGTTAGAACTAGAGTACTATGTGTGGACCATGTTATGTCCAACAAGTTCTAATGTGATATCATGAAATGTTGAATTGTCAACCGTGACCCCACCAGAAATTTTCCTTAATCAATTCACACCCAAAAAAGGTCATTTTGTAACACGTGTACTTAATCCAAAGCGCGTCTATCCACTGGGACATTACACATGCAAACTTATCATGAAAAAAGGAATTCAAAGACCCAAATGAATGAAATGAAAGTGTAGGATAAGTCAGTGATTCAATATGAGATAGCTAAGGCACTTTTTAGGGACTTTTCTAAGACTAGGTTTTTAGGAACCATCTAATTTTGACTTAAGGTTTATTGTCCATCTGAATCTAGTGAATTTAATCCACAAAATCTGTAATTTATGTTGTTTATTGAGCGATTTTAAGTGCATAAATGAAATCATGTGACACGAAATCTCTGACATCCACATTCTATAAGATCTAGCAGTTTTTTTTTTGCGTTTAAAAAATAGCGTAAAGATTCATAGCCAACAACTAGTAAAAAGTAGCCAAAAACAAAAGGAAAATCGTCCCTATTTAGACAACTCGCTTATTTTTACTCCATAGAACCCATCATTTCAAATGGCGTCAGGAACCGTAAACATTCATGTGCACAATACATGGAAATAATAACGGTTGAGATCAGGCCTGGAAATTCAATTTTCTTGTGCCTGTCAATAAATTTTTAATGACGGTTTCAAGATTTTAGTGTTTATCATTTCAAGGTTTAACCAATTTCGCTGAGTGTCAATTTATTTTTAATATTATATATAAGTGTGAATAAAATATTTTTTTATATTATATATAAATATGAGTAAAATATTTATATTGAAATTTACTAATTAAGTAAATTTTAAAATTTACACATACAAGGAAATAGAGAAGTCTAGCATTTATGTGTTTCTGGATTAAAATGAAGAGAAATACAAGAGCTGACCCAGCACAATGACCAATGATTGTTAGCTAATTTTTAGTAGTTAACATAGGTATTAAAATTTTTGTCAAGTGATCTAAATTCATAAACATCAAATTGATGTTTCAAATATTTTTCTACCTGTCAATGTTGACGTGTTTATAACAAAGTTACATGTCAAATACGTGTAAAAATGAAAAAAACGTTCTATGGAACGTCAAATTCCAGGCCTAGTTGAGATGATCTTTCAGAAGCATATTGTCGCCCTTATGGGAAAAAAAATTCATGCTTACATCACATTGCAAAATCAATCACATATGAAAGAAATACTTTAAAAGAGTAAATGTTAAATATATGAAGAAAAAAAATTAAATCTAATACGATTAATATAATATATCTTGTCGATCACTATATATCACGGAGAATAAATAAAATTATCACATTTATCATATTCACTTTGGTTTATTTAATTATCTCAATATAAAAATAGTTTGTATTTTCATTATTTTAATGATTGAAATTATTCATTAACTTAAATTAATTTTGAATACATAAATAGATTCGATACTTTGAAATATCTATTTTGTAATTTCATTGTATGAAGCTATTAGTACCAATATACATGAAATTCATTTAATCTAGTTAACTATTTTATTTTAAAAATTAAAGAATTTGTGGTAAAGAAATAATACAATATATTCAAATATTTTGTTTTTACAATTTGATGTGCAATCTCAAAGTCTAGTTTGTTGAGACTATTTCTATCCCATGGAAAACTTATTTTTTCATTTCCTAAACTAATGAAAACCTCTTTCGCTCCTCTTACCACTTCTAATTAACCATATTATAATAAAAATATACATTTCACAACTACCTCTTGACATATCATGACCTTGAAGACACGAATATTCCTCCTCCACTTTAAATAAACATTATTGACCATGGTTACCATTGTTGACTATATTGATTACATAGACCATATGAACTATGGTTCATCATATTCACCACATTGACTTACCAAACCCTAGTATGCTCCCCCACAAACATTGTGTCCACTTATCCACTAAGTCATCGGTTGCATAGCTCGGTAATCCCATTACCCACAAACCTCATAATGTAATAACCCCATTAACACATAAACCCTTCACCACACTCATAAATCTCATAACCTAATAAGCGCATTAACCCATCAACTTTGTACCATAACCACAAGCATCATAACCCATTAATCTCGTTTACTCATCAACCCTTGACTCTTGTTGAACATATAAGAGTGGTGGGCCATAGTTGCTCATACTTCACCATATTAACCACATTGAACCACTAAACCTTAACATGCTCTCCCATGAATATTGTTCCTTCTAATCTACTAATCCATCTCGGTGTCCTCTATCTTCGATAAGATATATGACTTATAACATCCATATTTTTTTAGAGAAGAAATACTTCATCTAATAACCCATTCCCTTGGCATGACTATAGAGGAGATTGGGTTTTTAACTATTGGTATCAAATCCATTGGTTATAGCACTTGGGATATATGAGCTTAATGACATAAATAATAACATTAAAATGTTGACAAACACAGTGTTCGGATATTAAAATGAAACTGTGAAAACAAATGCAATGAGTGTAGGTGCATAATCAACCAATGATGTTAAGAGTTATGACTAATCAATAGGTTAAGTGTGCTCAAAGTAAGGACCTTAAAATACTCTTTAGATAAACTTTCAACTATCTACCTCAATGTCTCCTTCCATAGCCACAATGATGCAAAAAGGTCGACCTGGGTAGTCGGTTGCAGATAAAAGCACGCAACAAAACAAAGTGAATACCCACTCAAAATAAAAACACAGAGAAATACCAAACATTATGGCTTTTATTAATTCCAAAGATGAAGTTTACATAGAAAATTATATTTAGAATCGATGCTCTGTTACTCAGTCGAACCGACTTGTACATACAATCTTCATAGTTATCTCCTTACACTTCGGGATAGTATCCCTTCCTATCATTAAATCCTCTATTTATAGCCTTCATGGCTCAATGAAATCTTCTTCTAGAAGCTCTCAGAGAACTCTTGGTAGTTCAAAACTTCTTAAGGTATTCCTTGCATTCGATTAATCTCCTTACGCCACCTAGTCTGCTTCAACTACCATCATAAGTGCTCATTTATTTCTACAATTACTCTTGCCATACGTTGTAACTATTAGACTAGTCGGTTTATGTCATCTATCGGTCGTCGACCGATTACTTTGTCGTCTCTGAATTTTTTCTCCCAAATGTTCGCTATCAGCATATCCTTTCGACTCACCTCTTCCTTGTCAAGTTCCTCTCTTAGCCGATCACTCGACGCTTCTGACATTGGCTACGAATTATTACTATACTAGGGGTCGTTGACCCATCCCCTAGTCTACATTGGTCAACTTTCAACTTCGAATACTTGTCAGGGGTTAAGATTCCCCTGCATCACAGAAGCATTTGAAATGTTTAGCACACTATCAACAATAATAAGATCTATGTTTCTAGATGTTTGTTGCATCCGTCTTATGAGTAGTGGATCTTATGAGTAATGGATCTTATGGTGTCCTTTTCTTTATAAATGTCTCAAATTAATAACAACCAACCATAGGCTTGTGCATGTTGGTTGGATGCATATTTTTAACAATTATTGTTCATAAACTTTTTAACCAAATGATTCATCTTGCCTTAGTGAAATAGGGCAAGGTTGCTCCAAGCAAGCAATTTAAAAAAAAAAAAATTGTAAAGCAAACAACAAAAACAATAGGGATTTTTTTTATATCTGAATGTTGTGTCATATCAATAAGAGTGGGATATGTCTATTATTCTATCTTGGCATTCTCTCAGCCGAAAGAATATAGAAATATGTATATTTTGTAATTGAAAGTGTGTACATTGTAATTTTGTATCCTACTTTGTTGAACTCTTCTATTATTCTCACGATTCACCATTATTATCACATTAAAAACTTGTCCAGATTTTTGGTTAACATGCTTAGTAAAGTCAAGTCAATAAAACTTATGAATGACATTCATTTGATGTCAACTTTTTCAGAAACAAAAATTTCAAAAAAACAAAATTATTTTACAAGTCAAAGTATTGTAATTCATAAAATTAAATGTCATTAATGAAGTGTGAATTTTAATTCCATTTTTATTTTTACACATCATTAATATCTATATCTATATCGCATATCCTATATATATATATATATGAAAATTTTGATGTTGTTATTTATTATTATTATTAATTAGTTATTAGTAATTACATGTGTATATATATATATTTTTTCTAATTTTAATATGGAAATTTTGATTTTTGTCATGGTCTCATTGTTCATTGTGTGTCATTGTCTTCCCTTCTTATGTAAATTTGACTTGGGCATGGTTTTTTGGGCCATGATATTTGGTGGCCCATAATAATGGCCCATTGTATTGCATGTGAAGAAACCTATTTAAAGGATTCCACAATAAGCTTTTTTTGTCATTATGTGTGCAAAGGTAGCTTTTTCATTTGGAGTTTCACTAGCACTCAGATACAGATCACATTCAGTTAACCGAGAAGCAGCATTCACACCCCACCATATGTACACGAAAGATATTCGCAATTATTTGTAATCACCTAGCCACTCTGTATAGAGGCCTAACAATAATGTATTGACTGGCAAAGTGCCTTGGAAAAAGCAAATAAGGACCCGGAGGTTCGACGGAAGGAGGTCTCGACTAAAAGGAGAGGGTTGATTTCATCATTATGTTTATTATGAAGTTTTTGTTTATTAAATTTTGTAAATTTTTTTAATTTTTGTATTATACTATATAAAACATGCCAATTCAATGTTTCATATACTTATTAATGTTATTTAAAAAAAAAACTATTATTTGACCATTAAAATGAAAAACAATGTTAAAATTAAAACTTCATATGGAAGAATTGTAAAGTACAAAGAAACACATCAAATTTCAACCCTATAAGGTCACAAAAAACCTTGATGTAACCATTATAGTAATATCACGTTAGGTATACAATCTCTAGTACTAAAAATGGAGGAACTTTAGGGGAGCAGTATAAGCACTAACCAAAACACCCCCAACTCTCACAACAATTTTTGTGGAAATGGTAATTTGTAGTGATTAAATAACAATTTTAAATATTTAGTAGTTTTAAAATTAGGATTATATAACAATTTTAACCAAGTTTCAACCAAACAAATCCCAAAAAAACTAGGGGTTTTAGTTGTCTTTTATCCTACTCAAACTTTAGGTATGCACCAAAAAAAAAATCCATACTTTTGGGTCTACATTATCTAAGCGAGTGAGTGAAGGCCAACAATACTCAGCATGATGGAAAGCATTCAATGCGACTAAAACAGGCATACTAACCCTTGGATTAAAACTGTTTAAGATCTAAGGATTGGCATGCCTGCTGCAGTCGCATTAAATGCTCTACAGCAAATTGAGTATTGCTAGCTGTGAGAAAATGCCACTCATTTGATGCCAAATTTCTCTCATAAAAGGACTTTCTGAGAGAGTATCTATGCCATTCTAAGGTCACGTCAATATGAACAACTCACATTATCTTTATGTGTCGTGGAGAGAGCAGTTATTCTGCTCAAGAGTCAAAATCGTATTGATTTTGAGGGCATTGGAGTCTGACCATTATTCCAAAATCGAAATCAATGAGGAACTTTACTCCCAAATTCGTTGAAATTCCAGATTTTTGGGACCAAATTCTACGTCGAAAAAGAAAAGAAAAATCGAGGAACTTTATCTCTTAAATTTATTTTTCCATATGGTTGGGTTCACGTTTTAAGGGAAGTCAAGTCAAACTGGCAGCATTCATTGCCACTTATTTGATGCCAACTTTGTCTCATAAAATAAATTTCCTAGAGATTTCAGAATCTATATGCCATCATACGGTCACGTCAATATGAACAACTCACACATTGAGGGTGTTGGATTTTGACAACTCTTTTAAATTCAACATCGAGGAAGAAATTCACTCCCCATTTCTACATCAAAGAAAGAAAAATGGAGGAACTTTATCTCATCAAGAAATTGTCCTATTATTTTGGGTCCACATTCTTAGGGAAGTCAAGTAAATACTAACAGCCTTCAAGTGAATGAATACTACCCACCTGTTTGCCCACTTTCTCTCAAAAGAAAATTTTGCCGTAGATTTATTGGTTCTATGCCATCGTAAGGTCACGTCAATACGAACAGTTCACACAATATCTCTCCATGCCAAGGAGGGTATAGTTTATTATTCGCGCTCAAAACCTTTTGTTGGATTTTGACACTTCTCCCAAAGTCAACATCGGGGAGGAACTTTACTCCCAAAGTCTACATGGATGAAGAAAAATGGAGGAACTCGTTACTCTATCCAATAATAATATAATAATAATAAATATTACAGCCAAGAATAATAATATAATAATAATAATAATTTGTCTATATTTCTTGGTCCACATTCTTAAGAAAGTCAAATCAATACTGCCAACCTGCAAGTGAATGAATGCCACTCATTTGATGTCGACTTTACTTCTAATAAAATAAATTTTCCAGAGATTTCAGGGTTGGTCTCTTTTATTTAAATATTGCATATGCAAACGGGGCAAAGCATAGAGCCTCACCCACACATATATAGGTATGGTGCAAAGCTGATTCGATTAATTTATGAAAACACATTACAATAAATAATTGAATAATTGTCAACAAACCCAGAGCTAGATCTCTAAACAAAGGATCTTTAACAACTTCACCTGATTTTGTGAGATGCACACAACACAATCACTAATTTAATGCTTTTGGTTTCGACATTATATTGAACATTTCTTCTTAATGGAGAAATGGACTGTCTACAACACCCAATTTTTACCAAAGGACTTTGAAGTGAAACTTGCCAATTCACTTAGTAAAATATATCAGCTATGTTTTCACTTGTATTACAATCAATTAATTCAATTTCCTTAGACCCAACTTTTTATTTGACAAAATGATGTTGCAACATTATGTGTTTATATCTTTCATGATCAAATGGGTTGTAATTTTACAGCACTTTGGTTATCACAATAGACTTTTGTTGGTTCTTCTTTCCTTGCACCAACATCATCAGGATTTCTCTTCAACCAAACAGCTTCACACAGAGCACTGGGCATGGATTTATATTCAGCTTCTGTGGATGATAAAGAAACAGCTGGTTGTTTCTTATTGCTCCATGACCCAACTCTGGATCCAATGTTGAAAGCATAACTTGAGATAGATGTTATGCCATTGATATTTATTTCCCAATCAGAATAAAAAAAACCTACCATGAACACCAAATTCATCAGTATACAAATTACCAAAATTCATTGTTCCTTTCATATATCTGAGGAATTTCTTTGCATCTTTCCAATCATTTTCACAAGGCTTAGCCATGAACTAACTAAGGATGTTGACTGCATATGCCATATCTAGCCTGGTAGTAGTGAAATAGTTCAGGCTTCCCACCAACTAATGATACAAAGTACCATCTTCTTCTTTAGTTCCATCTTCATTGCATAGCTTTAAATTTTGATCTAAAGGCATTGATGTTGCTTTGCATTCACTCATATTGAAATTTTTCAGCATTTCCCTTATATATTTATTTTGAGTTATAATTGTCCTACCATACTCCTTCCAAAATTCAAGTCCCAAACAATAATGTAACTCACAAAGGTCTTTCATTTCAAATTCGTGTGACAATTGATTTTTAATTTATGTAATCAATTTACATGCACTACTTGTAATAATGAGATCATCAACATACAATGATATCAAACAAACTTTTTCTTCCTTATCTTTCTTCACATAAATGTTAGGATCACTTTTTCTTTTAAAAAATCCTTTCTTATTAAAGAAGTAATCAGTCTTTATATACCATGATCTAGGGGTGTGTTTCGATCCATAGATAGCTTTCTTCAATTTACAAACAAGATGCTCCTCTCCTTTCTATACAAAACCTCCAGGATGAACTAAATACACTTCCTCTTTTAGTTCACCATTCAAGAAAGCATGTTTAACATATAATTGTTGTATTTTCCATTTATGTTTTGTAGCCAATGCAACAAGTACTCTAATTGTATTTAGTTTAGCTACTGAGGAAAATGTATCTTCAAAATCAATTCCCTCCTTTTGAGCATAACCTTTTGCAACTAGTCTAGCTTTATATTTATCAATGCTACCATCAAATTTAAATTTAGATTTGAACAACCATTTACATCCTATGGGTATTTTATCTTTAGGTAACTCTGTTAATTCCCAAGTTTGATTCTTCATAATAGAGTTATATTCTTCATTCATAGCATTTACCCATTCTTTCTTATCTTTGGCTTGTTCATAACTTAATGATTCTTTAACATTCATTACATTAGCCATTAAGACATAGTCACTATACCTTAGAGGAGTATGAGTTTGTTGACCTGACGTTCTTGGTACTGTAGTACCTTAAGGAGTGTTGTCCATTATTCTTTTGCTCTCTCCACCTGAATATGTGTCACCGTTGCTCATGCTACTTTCACCTTGTTCCTGTACTTGTTCCTGTAACTGCTCATGTGACTGCTCCTGTCCCTATACGTTTTCCTGATCATGATGGACTATTGAATCTAGTTTAACATATTCATTATTATCATTAAGGATATGCCATTGATCAGTCTCATCTATATTATCATTTTTGTCTGCATTTCATGGAACACCACATCTCTACTTGCAATTAGTTTATACGAACTAGAAATGAAACAAATTGTATGCTTTTTTATCAGTGTAGTATCGAACAAATATACATTAAATTGATTTTTCATCATGTTTTCTTCTCTCATCTTTTGGAATGTGTGAAAAATCCTTACAACCAAATATTCTTAAATGGCCGACTTTTAGATTATATCCATGAAAAACTTCAAAATATGTTTGAAGATCTAATTTCTCTGTTGGACGTCTATTCTTTAAATAAACAAAAGTATTGATGGATTAATCAGAAAAACCATTTGAAATGATTTTACCTTGAAGAATGTTGCGTGCATATTCCATGAATGTTGTATTCTTTCTCTCTGTTATCCCATTTTGATGAGGTGTATAAGGAACTATAAATTGTTGTTGGATTGGTCCCTATAGTACATTGGTTTGGTCGCATCTTCCACAACAACTTGCTAGAAAAAAATTTGGCGACGACCCTAACATCTATATCATTGGTGGAGGCAATAGAGAATCCTATTGTGTCATGTGCTAGTTCATACTTTTCTTTCATCTTATTGGTTAGCACTATGTCTTGGTCCTTCCCGGTGAAAAATGGTGTTGGGTCTACACCTGCAAGGGGGAGCCCTTTTATCGACGTGATCAGCTCAATGTTCATTGATATCTTCCTGTTGAGCCATAAGAATCCTCCATGGAAACTTACCAGTAGTTGTTTGATGCATGTATTTACCTATGTTGTGCATCCAAAATGAAGCATGTGCATCAGTGAAAGTAATTCAAATTATTCCTTCCCTCTTTCACATTCCATCGGGACCCTATGAATAGGTCCATCCTCAGTCTACCATAGAGAATTCATATATCTATCCATGGCTAGTTCTAGAAATTTATGCAGGTCATGGTCGACAAAACCCATTTTCTGCAAGTTTGGTAAAATATTCGTCGTTACCTAAACTCCTTTAGGTATGGTCAGCGCTACTAGTGGGTTTTTCACATTTTTACCCAGTCGAACCTTAGGTGCATATGTTGTTCTGTGTGGAACATAATCAGGAAGCATGGATGTCGACCATATTGCTTCATCAGTTGGTGGAGGTGCAATTGTTGGTCTACGATTGGTTCCATAGATATAGTGTTTCTTCCTTGATGTGTCGGGCAAGTCTAGCCGTAATAGAACTGGTGGAACCAGTGGTGGTCGTGATGCTTACTATGGTACCCTAGGAGACTATGCAACTGCCTTTGTCATTGGTGGTTGTTGTGAAATAACTTCAGTTTCTTCTTACATAATTTGTGTTAGCACCAAAATTTTAGCACCCAATTCCTACGCAGTGCTTGTATTAGAGACATAAATCACCATACTCTATGAACAATAACTTAGTCTCTCTCAGTTGCATAAAAGGAGTTCAACGCTTAGTTTGTTTGATGCAGTGAAGTAATGAAGCTTCAGAATGAAGATGAAATATATGGGTATGCGCAACCAGTCGTCCATTTCACACGATCTTGCAATAAATGGAAAAAGTGGTAGTGATTTCAGTCACATGGGGAAATCTTTCGAATCATTGCAAAGAAACTGCTAATAAAAAAATCACTTCGCCTGTCATTTGAATGGTAGTTATTGTGCATTAATGATGAAAATGTCAAAAAAGAATGCCACCAAAAATCTCCCGCGTCCTCAAATTAACTGTAGCCAGCTATATTTTTGCGACCAAAATTCAGGATGTGACAACTTTATTTTCTTGCAATAGATAGAGGATCTGTGACAACTCTTGTTTTCTTGCAACAAATAGGTGGTATTCACCACTTTTCTTCTTCTGCGACACAACTCTTCTTCTTTGGTATGAAAAAAGTCTACGACCCCATTCTTTTTCTTTAGTAGACCAAATATTTATGACAAAACTCTCATAATCTTGAAACAAAAACACTCTTACTTTTTACAGAAATAACACTCATAAACACACTCAAGAATCTGTGACTTTTTGTAACTTTTTTCAACTCTTTTTGAACACTTAGTCGACCAAACCATGGCTATCCTACTAAGTCTTTAACCGACTTCCATTCACCAATCCTTTGAAAGGTGTTCCATCCAATCTCTGTAATTGTATACCGGCTCCTTTATAGATTTGAATTACCACATATGGTCCCACCCAATGTGTTTTCAGCTTGCCTGGATGCTTTAAAAACTTACTGTCATACAAAAAAACAAGATCTCCAATGTGAAACTACTTATTCTTAATGTGTTGGTCGTTCCATGCTTTTTCTTGTTGCTTCTCAACATTCTGATGATATCCTATGATAAAACATTATTCCTTCAACTAGACAAGCTGCAATAATCTTTCTTCGATAGCACCAACATCTGTCATCTCCATTATGGTAGTTATCGTTAGACTTGATACAATGTATTCCATCAGCATGACAACCTCTTATCCATAATCCAGTCGAAATGGAGCTTGTCATGTCAACTTCTTATAGGTCGTGCGATAAGCTCATAGTACCACATAAATTTTCAGGTCCCAATCATCTCTTTGAACATTGTAGATATTTGTCAATGTGTTTTCTAGGATCTTGTTGAATGCTTAGACATCACCATTCGCTTGTGGGTGATATGGTGTTGTCTTCTTGTGTTGGATATGGAATTCTTCAGTTAGTTCGTAGATCAATAGATGGACAAAGTGTGTGCCTTGATCACATCAATATATCTGGGCATCCAAATCTAGTTACAACATTGTCGAACAAAATTTTTATAGCAGTTGCAACAGTACAATCCTTTACTAGCATTAGTTCAACCCATCTATTCAAGTAATTTGTTGCAATAATAATGTATCATGCACATGTTCTTTTTATTGGTTGATTGATCATACCCACAAAATCAACATCCCATTTTTCAAATTGTTATAAATTTATATGAGGTACTAACAACATTTCATCTGGTCACGATGGATTTCCTGTTCTCTGATAGACATCATAGTTGCGATGATATTCTCTAGCATCTACATGTAAAGTAGGACACAATAGTCCTGGTTGTAATATATTTTGTATTGTATCTTTTCCAGCATAATAAACTCTTGTGACGCCAGCATGTGCTTCATTCAATATTATTGGTCGCTCATGTTCCATTACACAGGGATGAAGAATTTCATTTGGTCCCATTTTATACAGTTTCCCAATGATCAACTGAAAATCTACAACTCATATAACTATTTTTTTTTCTACACAAAGTTAAATCCTTCGGGTGCATATCTTATACTCAAGAATTGTATAATATCCCTATAGTGATCATCAAACATATTGAATACAAATAATTACGCATATGGAAGATTATCGTCAGGACTCATAGGTTCTTCTCCTCTTTCTAGCATTGAAAGATGGCCGGGTCCAAAATTTAGTCAACCGGGCTTAACAATGATTTCAAAGTCAAATTCCTAGAAGAGAAGAATCCATCGACAAATCAACCCCCCCAACAATGGATTATTGACAAGGTATTTCAACACAGAATGATCTATGTACATTTTAAAATGTCCACCCAACAAATAGTGACAAAATTTCTAAAGAGCGTATACCATAGCTAGTCCTTCTCTTTCTGCTATGGTATAGTTCTTATCTTTTGGTTATAATTTTCTGCTAGCAAAGGAAATAGGATGATTAATAGCACTTTTGCAAGGTTGTGCGAGTACAACAACGAATGCGACAAACAACGTATCGACATGTACATGAAACTCCTTTTTCTAGTCTAGAAAAACTAGTATGGTGTCCATACTTTCTTGGCATTTTTCACTCCACTGAAGCTTATTATCCTTCTTTAATAAATTTTCCATAGGGGTAGTAACCTATGCAAACCCTGTGATAAATTTTTGATAATAGCATGTATGTCCCAATGTTGTTCTTAGCTAATTCATGGTCGAGGGTGGTGGTAGGTTGACGATGATCACAATTTAGCAGGATCGACCAAGATTTGATCGCGACAAACCACATGACCCAACAGAATTCCAAACGGGGAAAAAAGTACATTTATTTAGATTCAATGAAATATGATACTGTCAACACAATTTCAGCACCATTCTAAGGCTCTCAATATGATCTTTAATGAGCCCGAATACAGTCTAATAATTGAATTAGAGCTCAATAAACTTATGAATAAAATCCTTGAAAGAAACCACTACTATCTAGGAAAAGATAGCAGGAGCGTTGTTGAGTCCAAAGGGAATTACCGTATACTATAAACACCCCCACTCCATTGTAAAAGTGGTCTTGTGTTGATATTCCTTCGCAATTCTGATATGATGGTAGCCAAAAAACCCATCAGTAAACGAATAGACTTCTTAGCTCCCAATACTCTCCAATACCTCATTTGTAAATGGATTCAGAAATGGGTCATGCAAGCATGCATCATTTAACTTTCTTAGGTCAACCACAAATATGTACTTCACTGAAATTCATCTTATCTTACACTGCCATTGGGATGATCCACTCAGATTCTTTTACCGGTTCTATGATACCTGCATCCAGCGTTTGATCTAACTCTGCTTTAACTTTTTCTTTGTACCGAGGATTGAGTCGGTATGGGCATTTCTTAAAAGGATTTGCATCGGGCTTTAGTGGAATCTTCATCTCTCTAAGATCTCTGATAATTCCTTTCATCTCTAAACATTTCGTGGGAAACAGATCCTGAAAATCATGCAATAAGTTTGTGATCTTTCCCACAGTCTCATCGTCATAATAATCTCCAATATTGGTAAACTTTGGACTCTCTCGGGAGTCAGTATTCACTTTCTTGACTTTCAATAGATTCAGAAATTGGTCACTTTAAATACCAAATCCTTTCATCGCATGAGTACCTTCAGACTCTAGGATGTTTACGTCGCATGGGTCATCATCATCAGGTCCACTCGTCACATTATAGAACTCCATCCATTGTTGGACTATTGCGTTGCTCTGATTAAAACTTGTCATTGACACATGGGTATCTTCAAAAACATTTGTGTTGATTACTTGTAGGGAAGCATTAATCGATGGATGGTCATCAACAAACTCAAATGTGCATGTAAATATGGAAGATAATTCTTCCCATTCAATCATTCCACGTTGCATCTCAACTGACATGTAGCAGTTTCTTGTTATCATGTCAAATGTATGTACAAACTTGTGGACCCATTCTTGTCACAGGAATGCTTCCCATGTCACATGACAATATTCAATGTGCCCGATAGGATTAGTTAATCCTCTGTATATTTTACTAGTATAGCTGATATTCTCTCTAAACGTATCTTCATTAATCTCTGGCATTGTGGCTATTCTGAGATAGGTTGTTTATGTGCGACCCACCATCTGGTAGCTGTAGCTTTCAATGAAAAATCTAGACCTAACAACCGCTGAGGTTCTGTAACTATTTCTTCAATTTTTGTAAGAAAATATGCCAGGTTAGGTAAACCTTCATATGTGGGTATATCACTTACCTCGATACCTACCCGTCGCATATATTGTGTAATTATTGTGCATCTTCTCATTAATACTTCATGCATTCAGTTTTGTCAATTTTTTAGGGCTTCTTGAGAATCTGATGTGCAGGAGCTAATGCTTCTCCAAATGAGATTTCCTTTGGCCATTGGATTTACATAATTGTCCATCGCAGACGTGATGTTATAAATATTGTCTAGATATCCTCCTTGTACTTCACTATTCACTTGCTCAACATATCTCTGAACTTCTAGCAGATCAATGGGTGTGACCACCTGTAGATATGAGTCTTCAAACGTTAAAATCCTCTTTTTAAAGTTTATAATAGTTTGATTATCAATCACCGAGTCGATCCCCAGAAGTGCAGGATACATACTAGTATCATCAGCAATGTCAATCACTTTGAAGTCGGCATAAGTTATGAATCATTCTATCTCTACAGGCACCTAAGTAAGTCAACCGATAGGTAGAACCTTTGTCTGATTGGACAAAATCAGTTGGATGGGATACCATACGAGTCTTGGATTCCCTGTACTCTCTTATGTTTGTCTATTCAAAATGTTAACATCATATCCCAAGTCCAGAATAATATATTCCATATCATAATCTCCTATTTGGGAAGTCATTCTAAGTTATTAACTAGTCTTTAATCTTTTCCCAATATGATTAACCCTTCTTTCAAGTCGTACTTCTTCTTGAGGTTCTTCTATTAGAGATGTCAATTTTTCTACAACATCTTTATATTGTATTAGTGATAAGCAAATTTTAAATAACTATTTTAATTTACTAACATTTTCAATCGACCGCTTTCGAACAACTGGTTAAATATTAGTTAGTGCCTTCATAACATTAAACATATGTGAAATAGATTGTTTGAAACATGTTAGTAAATATTCTTAAGTACAATATTGTTGAAAATTAAAAAATAATATATATTGGTTACTTGTTTTATTCACCCGATTCATCCCTTTGCAACTTTTCCATCAAAGTTTTATGCTCTTCTCCACTTAGATTGCAAAAAATCTTACCAATATTTCTCACTCTTTTGCTCTACATGAAACACATTAACCAATACATATTAGTTAAACTTACATATAATTCAAACATATTAATTTAATACAAAAATTATGAATAGATTGCCTTCTTCTCATTTTGGATGCGCTCCCATCATGCGAATTAGAATTTTTACTCCTTGAACTCTTATCACACATTTTCAATCAATAAACAACCTATACCATTTAAATAGAGAAGCTATTAAATATATTATGCAAATAAATTACAGAAGTTCTAGCTAACAAAATACTCTTCCATATCAGTGTGCTTTATGATTACAAACACCCCAATACATTTACATAATGTATGCATTGGTGCATCATAATTGAATGCACTGATAACTAAATTCAATTAAAAAATTAAGCCATACATTTTTGGTGTGATATATTTAATATAATACACTAATGCAACATATTATCTATATTGCACCAGATATTCTCTAAAACTTTTTAAAATAATGTATAGTGGCAGCACGAGGTCTTCACCCAATGAAACTATGCCATAACACCTTCGTTCATGGGGTATTAAAGAATACCCCTAAGCTCACTAGGTAATGATAAATAAATACTAAAATCCTTTTGTTGAGCCCCCCTCCCAATACTATTTCCAATTAAAAAACCCTATTTTCATGAGATATTCCTTATTTTTACTAGACACCTCTTTCAATACCTCCCAATACCTATAAACCCCCATACCCTACACCCCCCCAAACCTACAACATATTGACCTTATTTTTCACAATTTAAAAACCCCCCTTTATGAATGAACGTGATAAGATATTGGTCAATAAGGTGTATCCGTCGTGAGTGGCAGGGTGTGCTTGTATTATAAGCGCATCAATGCATTATACAAGAAGGTTTGCATTGAAAATATGAATGTGTTTTTTAGAAAAAAAATAATAGCGACGGGGTTTGGGATCTAACGCAATAAGTGGTCCTATTGCATCCAATGCCTTATATATAGAACCAAAATTCCATTAAATCTATAATGCCTAAGAAGAATAACCCTAATTGTGAAATAATTAAGTGAGTAAAATTCTAATGTGAAATCTTGCAACCACATAAAACGAAGTTAAGCAACAAGAAAATAAGGATTTTGTTAACACTCAAAATGTCTTGGGTTTGAAGGCTAATCAATACTTTAAAATTGGAATTGAAGGTTAAAGATAAATTTTTAAAGGGGGACAAATGCACATGGTATTAACCCCTAATATCTCAAACACACGTTAAAGGAGTTACAAAAAGTTCCCAAAGAGGACCAAGTGGATTAGCGCGGGAACCTAGGGTCAAATGCTGAGCACTAAAGGATAGATATTAGGAACTAGAACATAAAAGATAAAAATACCAAGTGCAGAGACTAGGCACCCAAGTGCAAATGTGCTAGACTCATTAGCAAGAAAATATGACAAAGTTCTAATAGATCAATAGTATGGAAGAATAGAGCATCAAAATTAAGGACAAAGAATAATACTACATTGATGTGTCATTGGCCACACATCAATGTGGAATTTTTTTATTGATAATGACTCCCCAAGATGAGTTTGGAAAACAATTTCTGGCTCGAGCCTTTATGACCCGAATTTACCAAAAGGTAGATTCTTCATATAATTGTGTAAGTTGACAAGATGCTCTCCATGGAAGAAAAGGGAAGAAGAGATGGAATCCATGTGCACCAAAAGAAAATCGTCGTGTATCAGGTGGGTCTTGACGACATCATCTAACATCATCCGTCAGCTGACATCATCCTAAGATCATTAAAAAAATCCATGCCATATGACCCAGTTCAAATTTTCTAGCCGTTAAAGTAAAAAAGGAAAGCACCTATGCAGGCTATGCAATTGAAGATTCACTGCTTAGTACAAAAATCCATCTATCAAGCATCCATTCACCCCATCAGGTTATTCTAATCTTTAACCTCTTTTTTTTTACAACTACCATAAATATTGATTTTCACTTATCGCCTCCCCATCCAAATTCAAAACCCTAGAAGTACGATGACGAACACTTATAGTATCATAAGGGAGATGTCTTGGACATTGTTGTGGCCTCCTTTGACTTCTAGATCATCATACTTCAATCTAAATCTAATTTTTCAATTGGCTAATACACATGCCACCTATAGGAGACAAATTTAGTGGGTGCAATATCTTCTAAGGCCTCGTTGTTAGGACTTATCTTTGGTTTTTTTCTCCCTAAATTTCTCTTATGGTGGCATGTTGGTGTTGACATTTTCCAATGTTGTCATCTTGTGTGAGTTGTAAGCTCATGTAGGCACTCTCAACCACCCAACTATTCTTCGGTTTTTGTTTATCCTCCCCAATCCTATAAATTGAGTCTCTCTCATGTATTTTATTTTTTAGGTCAATAGATTATTGCTTCTATTATGTTGAGGATCGTTTATGATCTAGGTTGATCCCCATATCTCTAAAGAATGAAATTCATAAAACATCAATGATTGGAAAATAATCAAATTCATGTTTAATCAATTATATGAAAAAACCATTGTTCTTTCATGGAATCAATTGCAAATAAGGAATTATCTCCAACTCAATGTCAAAGTAGCTTTTATAGACATCAATAATACGTAAGGAAATTTTCTTTTTCTACCATTAACATCCAAATTTTTGTGATTGCTTTTAATTCATGTAATTTACATATAATGTAATCATTTGACCTATATTTTTTAGAAAAAACACACACACACATTCAAAAATATTATCAACCTCCCTTTGAGTGAGAGAGAGTAAATGTTGATTATGTAGTAGACAATATACACTATTCTTAAACAATTTTATGTTTCAAATATATAAACTTTAATGTTGAAATTTACTACAATGATTAAAAACTCACATACCATAACAATTAGAAGTGAATTTTTCATTAATTAATTTATAACCTAACTAATATGTTATAACTTATAACTAAAACATTTAGAAAATGATTTACCAAAATATAATGTTCTCCTCTCATAACAAAGATATCTTACCATTAACTAAATTGTAATGTTTTATGAACTAAATTATTTATGTGATTTACCATTATATAATTTTCTCAACTCTCATACCAAAGATACATATAATTAATTTACAATGTTTTATAAACCAAATTGTTGCAAAATTTGAAAATGGCAAAGAAACAAACAACTAAGACATTGAATGGAAAAGAAACAAAGAACTAAGGCATTGAAGTTAGAACACACCATGATAGAACATTAAATAAAACATACAACGTGAAGATTTGGGCTCACTTGAGAAAAATTACCTAATAAAAATTGCAAACAATAACCACCACTAATGATTATTCATTCATTACATTTATTTTTTCTAACTTAAACTTTGAAAAAAAATTGTATATACAATGGTCTTCGTTTGTTTACTTAAACTTTGAAAAAATATATACATATACAAGGGCCTTCGTGATTTGTTTGTTTAGAATGGGATAACCAATATAGAGACAACTTATTAATAATTAAATTTTTATTTTAGTTGTTAGATTTTATTTGCATATAAAATTTAGTAACAAATGAGGCAGGGATAATTTTAAGAACATTCTTGAATTTTATATGTATAATAAATGGGTGAATCTCCCTAATATATAGGAAAAATGAAGGCTATTTTATCAATAATATAATATGTATATATATATTTTTTGGCCAATATTTCATTTTATTATAAAATCTTATAAAATCTTGGCGAATATTTCACTAAACTCTAAGATATTGTAAAATTTGGCGAATGTTCACTCAATCATAAAATATTGTAAAAACTTGGTAAATATTTCATCAAATTAAAAAATATTATAATATCTTGGTGAATCTTTTGCTTGGAAGACTCATCTTTTGATTCTTACTAAGGTAGTGCAATAAAAGATCATATACCAGAGCTCGAATCTCTCAAATCTTAGACCCTCAAATGACCAAATGCATGAATGAGGATAAGAGGGATTTATTTATACATTTCACAAGCAGTATTGGGCCACTCACCACTGAAGGTGTTGGTGAAACAAAATTATGTACTAATTGGAAAGTGTGGGGTCCACTTTTTATCTTATCCTTTAATGGTCCAATGGACATGTGGGGACCCAAATATTGACATACTGGAAAACTATTAGAATTGAACACTTTACATTGTGGAGTGATTATGGCACCCATAAACCATTATTACAACGTGTAGTATTATTGACACCCACAACCTTAATATAGTGTATGAATTCCCAATTAGCTTCTTTTCCAAATTTCTTATTTTTAAGCTACCCTTTAAGAAAAAAATAACCTTCTTATCTATTTATAGATATGAATGCCACTTTTTCCTTTCTTTTGCTGACAATCAATATATGAATTATTTCCTTTGATTTAGAATTTTTAAGTTAGTTAGAAAGTTGCAATGGTTATTAGAAATAATAACAGGCACTAACAAGAATACCAAGAATAGAAAGCACATTAATGGATCATCAAAAAAATCATTAGAACTACTATGTTAAAGACTACTTTTTCTCAGATAAACCAAGGAGGTGTTTGTATCCATGTCCTTGAAATTTTTGAAAACATGTAAAATATGGTAAAACTGTTTTATCACCCTCATTGAATGCAAAAGACTAGATATAAAATAGCATAATGTATACATCTCAGGTCAAACATGCCATCTACATATCATATATAATCATGAAGGAAATGAAGTACCATGTTCAAACTAAATCATATATTTATCATACATAACTAGATCCATTTCTGCATGATGATAGAAACTACACATCAAAACAGATCACCAAAAAACATTTTACTTTTGAATGACCTTTACAAAAAACAAAATATTGTAAACCAAGTACCAAACCCAACAAATTTAGGTCACAAATTAAATTGATGAACTTTGCAATACGAATAAAAAAAATACCAGTCGCGAACTTCTCAATACAAATAAAATAATCTACCAGTACGCTTTGGACAACTTTACAAGAAGACAACCAAAATAATGACCATTCCAGTATAGCCCTGCCATTATAATCTGTTGGGATATTATTAAATCCACTCATAACTTAGGATAAAATATTTAATCATTATTTGATTAAATTCCTACCCACTAGCTAATTAGTTGGCATCCACTTGCACCTTAAAGTCAACACATGCCATCTATACCCCATGAATGCTTTATTTCTGATTCTGGGTTGATCTTGACCACTTGATTGCCTCCAAGAATTAGTAAATGTGCTTTCCTGCAGATTCTATCTTATTCTACTTTTATCCATCTTTTTTGTGGATAAGGTAAAGCTAGTTAACTAGGAAACTGGTATCTTTTGTTGCTAACCCATACTTCATGACTTTCTCTCCATATTCCAAGATTAGTATGTTTTTCCATCACTCTTGACAAATCACTTATGATTTTTTTAATTCATGAGGTCCTTGACTGGTTTGGGAAGTGCTTTAGCCACCTATGGGGGTTTATCATATTTGGTAAGTCGAATTTATAAGCTAGCAATGAGTTGTCTTCCATCAAATCAAATATCCTTTATAAGGATGTATTACCATTGTAATATTATCAATTATAATTTTTTCATAATTCATTAATGTGTGTTCATTAATTCCTCTTCTTCTCTCCTTATGCTAATTCTCTGCAATTATCAGTCAAGTTAATTGTGTGCTTAGATTCTTCGCTTGTTTATGGAATTCATGTTTCCATCAAGGCCTTAGAATTCTGACATGGTATTGGAGCGAAAGGTTTCCCAATCCATCAAGTCTCTACATGTTATCAATAGCTTAAAAGTTTCGACATGGTATCAGAGCCTAGGATATCAAAGTTTTGACATGGTATCAGAGCTTTGGGAGATCATCAATTAATTCTCCTTTTAGATTTGTGGGTGCAACAACTTCAATATGGATTCGAAATTTCCTCTACTATCTCCTTTCAACTATTCTGATTGGAAGCCAAAAAAGAGTGCATACTTCGAGAGGCAATGTCTCTTTGATGTCTCCATTGGTGCTTTGAGTGAACCAAAGTCTTATGAAGAGAAGATTGAGTGGATGAGTAATTGTGATAGATCTTATGGACTCATGTGCTTAGCAATGTCTCCAAATATACATCATCTCATAGATTCTAATGAATATCCTTTGATCTTTGGGAAGATTTGGAAAAAGCTTTTGGTATACAAGAATTAGAAGATGGAGCATGGAGCGAACCCATCATCTCCTCATGTGATCTCTCTCAATATGTCTTGGACTCAACATTCTCTGATGAAGTTATTTATGATGAAGAATTTTCTCATACAGTTTATGTTGTTGCTACCCTCTTTGATTTGAATGCTTCCTCCTTCAATGAAGAAGAAAATAGTGAAGAAAAATCTTTTTTTGTGTCTCTTGAAGATACTAACAATCTTTTTTTGTGTCTCTTGAAGATACCAATGAAGAAAAAGAAGTGACAAATGGAGCTTCTATTTTTATGGATGATGATTCACTAACACATTCATTGTTCTCTATGTCTTCTATATTAGATTTTGATATCTATGTGTCACATCCTTCACACTTTGTGCATAACTCTCTCATTGATGGTGCGTAACCCAGTGAATTTTAGGATGTTTTCTTAGTCATATCAAGTCCTATTAGTGTCTTTCCATTTACCTTACTTGATCTCATGTGCTTCTGCATCTCCTCCTTTGTTCTTAGCATCAATCCTTAGAGCCTCTTTGAATATTTTGAACATCTCCTTCCTTCCTCCTTTCATACTTTTACTACAGAGGATTCATTATCAGTGTATTCCCATGAGTCTACTTATATTCTTATATGCGTTCTTTTGGATTCTGGAAGCTTGATCAACCCATGGAGCCCATGCATTCGCACTCTTTGATCCTATGCCATCTCTATGTTCCTACATAATCACTTGCACACATCCTCTTTGTGTAAATGAAGTTGGGGACCTCATACATTCACTTGGACTCTTATTTCACCTATTTGGAGCTGATTTCATCTCTATTGGTTTGAATTTCAATTCATTACGTTAGCTTGGGGCTGATTACAACTCTCAAGAGCTTTCACATCAATGGATCTCAATTGTTCTACATGGTCCTAGTTTCCATCCTGCATCTGTCCTTGATCTAGGTGATTTCTCTTCTTCCCAAGAAGAAGATTCCTCCAGACATCATCATTTAGTTTGGAGCAGCATCAACAATATTTTTTGGTTTTCCTCTCATGCCCTATCTTGAGGGAGGATTTTGCCCATGTGGTTTTGCCTATTTTCTCAACTTTTTGGACATAATAATTGTTAAAAGGTGACCACAGCCTTGTTGTTGGGCCCTATATACACCTAAATTTTTGACATACCATCATAAAGGTAGACTTAAAGGGGTGTGTTGGGATATTATTAAACCCACTCATAACTTAGGATAAAATATTTAATCATTATTTGATTAAATTACTACCCATTAGCTAATTAGTTGGCATCCACTTGCACCTTAAAGTCAACACATGCCATCTATACCCCAGGAATGCTTTATTTCTAATTTTGGGTTGATCTTGACCACTCTATTGAATCCCATAATTAGTAACTGCACTTTCTTGCAGATGTTTCCTTATTCTTCTTTTATCTAGATTTTCTATGGATAAGGTAAAGCTCGTTAACTAGGAAACTGGTATCTTTTGTTACCAACGAATTCTCCTTGACTTTCTCTCCATATTCCAAGATTAGAATGTTTTTCCATCACTCTTGACAACGCACTCATGATTTTTCTAATTCATGAGGTCCTTAACTGATTTGGGAAGTGATTTAGCCACATATGGGGGTTTATCATATTTGGTAAGTCTGATTTATGAGCTAGCAATGAGTTGTCTTCCATCAAATCAAATATCCTTTATAAGGATGTATTACCATTGTAATAATAGCAATTATCATTTATTCATCATTCATTAATGTGTGTTCATTAATTCCTCTTCTTCTCTCCTTATGCTAATTCTCTGCAATTCCCAGTGAGGTTAATTGTGTGCTTAGATTCTTAGCTTGTTTATGGAATTCATGTTGCCATAAAGGATTTAGAACTTTGACATAATCAGTGTTCATTCATTTATATTATAAACTTCCCAAACATAAACAATAACAAACATAAAATATGAACACATACACTCTCATTAACGCCTTAGATCCAATAATAATTGCATAGAAAGATCCTAATAAAAGCACATTTTAAACAACTAGGTCAAATTAAGTATGAATATATAAAATCCATGTGGAATCTCTCCATCAAGAGTAGAATCCACTAACAACATACAAATGTCAGTAGATAGTTAAATATGACAAGGCATAAAATAAATCATATCATTTGAGCTCTACAACACTTTCATAGAACCAATAATCCTAGGATAGAATAAAACCCTAATAACACTGAATGATCCCTAAGAGTCAAGACTGTCCTAGGATTAAATAGGCCTAAAAAAGCATCCATGATAAAAAAAGCATGATAAAAGGTAAATTTACAATATAACAATCTATTGTAACTATGGATAGAAAACATACCATGTTAATTATTGGATGAAAATCCTAATGTGAGTTTGTATTCTTTGGTAAATTGCATATGCAACATGCCCCTTCAAGACTTGAGCTTTCAGCAATGGAGATGTTTTGCAAAGATTAAAATGTCGAGAAAACTAAGAATGAAAAGTGGAATTGTATCAACAAAAACCTTCACCATGCAAGTGCAATATGATGTGGGTGAACCATGAATCTTTGTAGCCTTTATTTAGAAAAAAATTGCCCCTGATTTTCCCTCCAATACTGGAAATCAAGGGCTGAAAGAAGGTATCACATGAAATTGAATAAAAATGTAGGAAAATGTAACCATATGCCTAAATTAAAAGAAAAATGGAGGGCTAAATAACCCTTGGGAGCCCCCATTACTTAAAAATTGGGGGTGAAAGAGTGATATCACTATATTTTCTCTATATATTGGGGGCGAAAGATAGATTGGAGGAAGATATTACTAGGGAGAAAATAGTTTTTTTTTCATTTTCCTCATTAATATACAGGGGGATTTTCATTTTAGATTTATCTTTTTTCTATTAAATATTGGGTGAATATATTTTAGCTAAAAGAAACCTTTCCATTTAATAACATAGCCCACTAAAATTTTGTAACTGCCTTAATATAGCGCATGGGCTATATATAGCCCCTAAAATTATCCATGAAATGAGGTAAAAACAAAACAAATTAAATTGTTTTATCTCCTACATGTCTATCTGTCTCCTCTTACACTGTTGCTTCCAATCCACTATTTCATATCATCGTTGTCGTTGGTTCGATTTAGAATGATAAACATTAGCAGAAACTTTGGTCAAACTCCATATTCCCGATCTATTAAAGTTTCTCCAAACTAAATTTTCCCAATATATTCATCAAGATTTTGGAATAATATTTTGGTGAACAAGTGATCATAAAGTTTGGAATAATATTTCAATTAACCACTAATGACCAAGTTTGAGGCGAACAGGTGCTTCTTTCTCATTAAAACTTTGTATTCATCAAGATTTTGGAATAATATTTTGGTGAACAAGTGATCATAAAGTTTGGAATAATATTTCAGTTAACCACTGATGACTAAGTTTGAGGTGAACAGGTGCTTCTTTCTCATTAAAACTTTGTTGCATTTAGATTTCTCACTTGGTGAAGCATCTTCCTTTTTTGACATTTCTTCATCTTCATGTTTTACAGATGCGACACGTCCACTTTCTATGCATATTGTTAAAGATTAAAAGCAAAGTAGAAAGAGGACAGAAACATTGTGGGCATATTGATTTCCTTCTCATTATTAAGAACCAACTTATATAGGAATACAACATAACAATACTATGGGTGAACACCATAGGTCAGAAAATACTATGGGTCACTCAACTAACTAACTAACTAACGGTTGAGATTACATTCTTCAACACACCACCTTAATCTCAACTAGTAGGAATTCTTCAACACTATCTATGCCTAAGTTCTTTCTCTGATAGTCAAATGCAGATGTTCCCAATGGTTTGGTGAACATATCATCCAACTACTCCTTACAACCACAAAAAAGTAAGGAAATTTGTCCATCATTGACTAACTCACAAATGAAATGATAGCGAGTGTCATTCTATTTTATTTTTATATGAAATACATTATGCTTGGACAACCGTATTGCATAACTATTATCACTAAAAATAGAAGTGGGATTATTTTCAGTGTGTCCCATATCCTTTAAAAGTCCTCTTAGCCAAATTGCATGGAAAGTTGTGGTGGTGGTTGCTACATATTCTTCTTATGTAGAAGACATGCTAACAATGGGTTGTTTCTGAGATGCCCAAGAGGTCATATTTGTACCCAAATGGAAAGCATAACCAGATGTGTTTTTCCTATCATCAATACTACCTGAAAATTCACTGGTGGTGCACCCTATGAGAATACTATCTGGTGTATGAGTGTACTAGAGGCCATATCCAAGTGCTGCTACAACATATATGAGAATTCTTTTTCCAACATTCTAGTGAGAGTCTTTGGGAGACTCCATAAATATGGGAATAAGACTGACAACATACATCAAATAAGGTCTAGTTCCAGTCAAGTACATTAAACTGCCTACCATTCGTTTGTAGAGTGTAGCATTTACTACCGGTCCATCATCATTGTTGGTTAACTTGGTGCCAAGAGCAATGGGGGTTTCTGCTGGTTTACATTTATCCATTCTAAATCTCTGCAAAATATCAGTAGCATACTTATGCTAGCAAACAAAAATACCTTGATCAGCTTGAGTAACTTTCAGACCAAGGAAGAACTTCATCAATCCTAGATCAGTCATTTCAAATTCCTTTTTCATGATTTTCCTGAAATATTCAAGCATCAAATTACCAGTGTAAATAATGTCATAAACATAAATACATACCATCAACATTTTACCTTGCTTTGTTTTGACATACAAAGTGGGTTCATTACTTCTTCTACTAAAACCATTGTTGATGAGGTAGGAGTCAATCCTACTGTACCAAGCTTGTGGATCTTGTTTTAGATCATAAAAGGCATTTTTCAGCTTAAACACTTTGTCTTCATGACCTTTGAAAGTATAACTAGGTGGATGATCTACATAAACTTCTTCTTCAAGAATTCCATTAAGAAAGGTCGATTTCACATCCATTTGATACACATTCCATTGATTTTTTGTTGCAATGGCAAGTACAAATCTGATGGTATCCATCCTTGCTACAAGAGAACAAGTTTCATCATAATATACACCATATTGTTGTGCATATCCTTTGGAAACCAACCTTTCCTTTTCCTTTTCAAGTTCTCCTTTTTCATTCAGTTTGGTCTTATAGACCCATCTGTCTCCAATATTGGTTTTGTCTGCAGAGAGGTCAACAAGATCCCAAGTTTGGTTTTTCTCTATTGCATCAATATCTTCATTCATGAATTTTACCCATTTTGCATCATGAACTGCTTGATTAAAAGATGTGGGCTGACAGGAATATAGAGCATAGTGAAGTTGCTCATCAAGAACTGGAGTCTATTCATATAACTCTCTCAAGCTTCTGGTTTTCTGGTTCTGTGGTGGATTCTCTGCTGGTGTTTCTTCTTGCTACTATACTTCCAATCTTGAAATTCTGATAGATAGATCTGGAAGATATGAACTGTCTTCATGTTGTATATCTAAAGAATCACTCCAACATTTGTCTTCAATGAATTTTACGTCTCTGCTCACCACAACCTTTTTGGTGACAAGATTATATAGTTTGTACGCCTTGTGTTGTTCACTGTAACCAGTGAAAATGAAATGCTCACTCTTATTATCTAACTTTATTCTGAGTTCTTCAAGTATATGCACAAATTCAACATAACCAAAAATTTCGAGATGTGCGACACTAGTCTTAGTGCCACTCCATGCTTCTTCAGGAATCGTGTTCTGGACAATCATCGTGGATGATCTGTTGAGAAATTAGACTGAGCATGAAACAGCTTCATCCCAATACTCATTTGCTAGCTTCTTATGTGACAACATGCTATGAGACATGTTCATGATCGTCTAGTTCTTGTATTCAGCGAATCCATTAAGTTGTGGAGTGTATCTGGTGGTGAACTGTCTCTGGATGCCACATTGCATGCAAAAGTTTGAAAACTCATGTGAATCATATTCACCTCCACCATCTGACCTGAGGATTTTAATAAACTTTTGATATTGCTTCTCCGTGAGATACTTGAACTCTTTGAACCTAGAGAAGGTCTCTGATTTGTTCCCAAGGAAATAAATCCATATTTTCTAGCTGAAATAATCAACAAAGGTCAGAAAATAAAAGCTATCTCCTATGGATTGGGTTTCCATGGGTCCATAGAGGTTTGTATGAACTATTTCAATATGTTCTTTGGCTCGAGATGTGGAAGTGAGGAAGTTTTCCCTTTGATGTTTACCAGTCATACAATCCTCACACATGCTAGATTGTTCATGAATAACTGGTAACCCTTTGACCATTGACTGTTTGTGCAGGATATTGAGACTCTTGAAGGGAAGATGACCGAATTTATAGTTCCATAACCAAGATTCATCTAGAATGGAAACTGTATGGGCTACAAGATCTGGAAGGTTGGCACTCCTCAGACTGAGAGGAAATATTCTATTATTATTCATTTCAACTTTGGCTATGAGTTTCTTGCTGGGGGGTTTATCATAAATAGTACAGTATGTATCATAAAACTAAATATCATATCAGTTTTGAAGTAATTGACCCATACTGATCAAATTGACATTCAAATGTGGTACATAAAACACCTCATGAATAAATAAAAAATCATTTTGCTTAGTAAGTACAGGAATAGTACCCTTTCCTTTTGTTGGAACCAGAAATTCATCTCCTAGCTTGATATCCATGACAATAGAAGAATTCAAACTAGAGAATAGTGACTTGTTACCTATCATGTGATTGTTTAGCAACCGCTATCTCGTAGCCATAGATATGTGTTGCAATATTCTTCAGTTGCATTATAAGACATAAACATTACCTTTGATGAGCCTTCTTCTTTAGGGACATTGGCTCTATTGTTGTTCTGGTCATCTTGCATCTTTCTACATTCTTGTTCATAGTGTCCATACTTCTTGCAGTAGTTACACTGAATATTGGACTTATTATTCCATCTCTTGCTTCTCCCCCTTTGAACTTGAGAGTTGTGAGAGTGTTCTAAATTATCTGAATGTTCATGACTATGACTGGTTATGTTCTCTGTAGCTGGAGACCCTAGGCCTCTTCTTCCTCTACCTTGTCCTCCTCTGCCTTGACCTCTATTGAGGGAAGCTTGGGTGTTGAAAGCATTGGTCAACGACTCTTCTTCTTAATTGAGTTGATCTTCATGATATAGAAGATATCTAGTCAACTCTTCTAGGATGATGAGACATATCTTTTGCTTCTTCTATGGCAGTCACTAACATAGAAAACTTCTTGGTGAGACACCTAAGAATATTTTGAACAACTATCTTTTGTTCTAGAGGTTCACCGTAGGTTTGAAATTGGGTCACAATTCCCGAAACCCCAATCATAAACTGATCTACAGTTTCAGACTCTTTCATCTTCAAACTTTTAAATTGAAGTCATAGGGTTTGCAGTATTACCGTTTTTACTCGAATATGTTCCTTTGCAGGAAGATGCAAGCAGATTCCAAGCTTGATATGTGCTGGTAGCTCCTGAGATTCGCAAGAAAATGGACTCCTTGATGCAACTTTGGATCAACCATGTGGCTGTGAGATATTGGTCTCAACAAGCTTCTACAACACTCTTCTAGGAATTATTCATTGCGACCAAAGCATTTGTATCTGGTTCTTTGAACTCAGTTTCAAGCATATCCCAATACTTGTTGATCTGGAGAAATGTCTTCATCTTGATAGAACAAAACTCATAGTTGGCCCTGGTCAAAATGGGTCCAGATATTGGATTCAATGTGCTGGTACTAGCTATGCTAATATGACTAAGAAATCTTTCCCCTTTTAAAAACAAAATTGACAAAATCGAGCACTGTTCCCTATACACTGGAAAATGGTGGTGAGAGGGCGCGGTACCACCGGGTTAACTATAATATTTAAATAAATTAGGTTAAATGTTTAAATTAAGACATTTATGATTTCCTTCCACATTATTGAGAAAAATGATAATAAAAGGTTTGTAAAGAACTTTTATTAATATAAATGAAAAAATTTCAAAACATAGAGAGGAGGTAACAATGGCATGCAATAAACAAATTATTTAAAAAAACCAAAAAGTTATGGAAGAAAAAATTGAGAACTTTGAACAAAGCCTAATCTAAGTTTAAGTTGAAAATATTTGAAAAGAATTAGGTAAGTTGAAAATATTTGAGAAGAATTAGGTGCCCTACATGTATAATCTAAAGGAAGTAGTGATTAAACATGGTGGGTCATAGTGTTTAAACTTTAAAGATCAAAAGTTGATTCTAAAGAGGGACTATGTGGTTTTCGTGGAAAATGCAAGATATGATTTTTTGAAAAAGGAAATCTTTTTTTTATTCTAAAAACATTAAATAGTTAGTTCAATTATTTTGAAAGGGAAATACAACTTTTAATTTTAAAAACATGAGGGAGTGGTTAGTCTTGACTTAATACTAGCACGAACACATTGAAAGTCTAGTCTTATAATTACTAAAATGCAAGAGCGAGGAATCCCATTTATAATATTTA
>LPNX010973171.1:0-24940 GCA_001517045.1 Pseudotsuga menziesii
TCCGATCTTTTTCACAAATTATTAATCTTATAAAATATTGGTGAATCTTTCATAAAATTATAAAATCTTGTTAAATTTTGGTTAATATTTCATTGAATTATAAAACCTTGTAAAATATTGGTGAATCTTTGACAAAATTATAAAATCTTGTAAAATATCAGTGAATCTTTCATTGAATTATAAAAGAGAAATACTTTTGCAAATTGTAAGTAGGGCATCTACAACCTAACTCCTTCAAGATCCACAATGTTGCACATCTCCAAATCTATCTTGCACTTATTGGTATTTTGCATCCCGAAGCCTAGCATGATCCACAACTTCACTCATATGCAACTCTAATGTCTAGTAGGTTGTTGTGACATTGGAAAATATGCTTTTCCATAATTTTTCCCTACATTTGTGGGGATTTTGCAACCTACCCCCCATGGATTCATATCTTTACTGTTTCACAATATTTTCTTGCAAACTTCCATTTGTCTATTATATTCTCTTCCGCAATAATGTCTTTAATAGATTCTAGAACATAGATCTTCTTCAGCCATAATGTGTGGAGTAGTAACCTTGATCTTCTGCAGCCATATCTTACAGGGATTTTGAACCTTGCTACTATGCAACCATGTTTTGTAAGGGTTTTTCTCTATTTTCAACCTAATACTCCATGGAATTTGCTCTTCCACATCCCTATCTAGAAAGGGATGTCTTATTGCTATAGGGTTCTCATAGGTCCAAAACAAAAATGTTGCAAACATTCAAAATTGTGTACCTTTTGTGACACTTTTCTTGAATTCAAATCTTAAGGATGAAACCTAAATCGCATACCTTATACAAAAAAATTCAACCTTCTAAAAGTTGATCCTCATCTAACTTGCAAAATTAATCTTTTGATACATTATAATTCCATTACTCTCTCTTGATAAAGAGTTTAATCAAACATGATATGTTCTTCACTACACTCACAAAAGCTTACTATTTTGTTGTTTCTTCATTTGGACCATGAGAATAAAGGTTCATTCTAAATCCGAGTGGGATGTGTTCTGTAAATGATGCTAGGTGATGCTAGGAATAATAAATTGAGGACCCGTCTCTAATGTAAAATATAAAAAAATTAAAAGCATACCATTTTAATGATGATAACAAGACAATGATGTTTATCAACCTTTAACCAACCAAATGTTTATAGTTGTTTATCCATATTAATATCAACCTTTAACAACCCAAAGGTTTATAGTTGTTTTCTTAACATTATGCTATGAGAAAAATGTGTTTGCTTCATATTCCCCATTGACATGTCAAAATTATTTGATACCATTACATCATTAATAGAAAGAGACAAAACAAATTACTTGATTGGATACAACACCATATTTCCAATATGTGAGAAATAATTTCCTTATCCAAAACCATGCAAATTTAAATGAATAGTTGGTGGAGAATACTTGGAAGGATGTTCTCCTATCCTATATATAATCCAAAGAAACATGAACCACATTTTCCTTTGCCATGCATATGCTCTTCTTTATGCACAATTACCACATAATACACCCCAAAAGTATAAATGAGAACACAAATGATCTCATCCAACTAGATAATATTTACCAAGTTATACCACCAAACACACTAAAATATTTGTTTGACTCAGAAATATTCAACCAAATTTGAGAATCCTATAGAAGTAATAAAAAACAAAGATAAGTATCCATGTCATTTCACAAGGAACACCATCATGTTATTGTGAAACATAACCACAATAAACAATATACAACTAATTGGAAAACATTGTAAAGCACTTCAAGCATCAAATGGAAAATTCCTTTGCATTTTGTTTTTCATTGAACTTCCTATAGATATTTCACCAATTGCACCAATTGCAATAACCTTCTCCATAACTGCCCTCAAATATTTATGTGTAGAGTTAATTGATAGAATTGTATGGATTTATTAAAATTCTTTTCCTTGCCAGTTACAAGAAACACATTTTTAACCTACCATCCAAAGTAGAAATCTCATATTTTACTGAAAACCTATAACATCTCCAAATTTCATGAATAAAAAAATAATAATTGAATTTCAAACTACAAATACATAAAATAAACAATCCATACTAATCTGTAACTTGCGCTTAGTGTTTTATCTATTGAACATAATGACTTCAGTACGAAAACTTTATAGTGCGACTTACCATTATAATGAACTATTTTACTTGTAGTCAAGTCATGAAAATAACTAATGTTTTAAAAGCGCCAACAATAGTTGGTGTACTTACTAGTAATGTTTTTTTTAATACTCGTTAACCTTATTATGATGCTAGGAGTATGGGTTTATGGTCTTAATTAGCTCTGAAGCTAACGCATAAAACACTATGTAAAATTTTGCAGCTTATAATAATTGAGAGCTTGCCTTGTGGTGATAACACACACAAAAGCCAAGATAAAGGGGAAAATGGGTCCTATCTAAGCTTAAAGGAAAAACAAAATAGGGCCTAAGTCAAAGAAATAAGTGCTTGTCTACCATAACATCTAACAAGCATGAGAACTATATAATATGGCATCAAAGTGAAATTTGATGGTTTGATACTATAGAGTTTGGGTTTTTTGGAAATATTAACACGAGGTGGCATTTAATAAGGCCATGTGATGTCCCCACAGTCTCCACCTAGAAAGAACTTGTGTCAAATTGCAAACCCTAAGGGTTTAATTCAATGTATCCATTTTGACCTTTCATTGTGTGATTCGGCCTCGACACTGAGTTGCTTCATCTTTTACTGTGTGTGAACGATGGTGGAGGAGTCGAGGGTCTTAGCCCTCCACACCATACAACAGTGTTAAACAATATGGTTCTGGTTCAACAACGTTGTGTTGTCGGTGAGGATGTTTGTGTAGTGGTATTTATTGTTATTGCTTCCTCTGTGTAAGTTCGAGGGTAAGTTCGGTCTTTTGATTGCGTTAACATTTTTTCATTATACAATTTAAAAACTATGTTTAACCTCTACGTGTTTCTTGCAGGTGTTCTTTGTGGGGTCATTTCGTTTAAAAAGGAAATCAATCTCTTTGGTGATGGCACATGGTCTGGTAAGACCTGACAACCCACATTCCTAGTTCTTTGTGGCTCCGTTGATTTTGGCTCTGTATCTCTAAGGCTTTTCCAACACTCTCAGGGATTAGAGTCGTTATACGTTTCCTCTACTGAAAAATTTGGTAAACCTTGTAGTTGTTCGACCCTATGGCATTTTTGTTTTTATAAAAACAAGCATCCTTCGACCGTGGAGTTTGAAGGGGAATCTAATGTATTGTTTAGCTGTAATGTGGATTCAAGCTCTTGCAGAGCTTTGTAAACAAAATTCCAAGTTCAAAGGATACACAAATTTCCAGGGTTTGAAGACCTAAAAATTCGTTTCATTTTGGTTGTAATGTATTAGATTTATCCTAGATATATTGATGTTTTTTTATTATATTTCACACATTGTTGTTTAAATACTGTAAGTTTCTGTTTAAAAGAAGTTTAGGGCCGTGAGGCCATTATACCTTCTGAATCGCTTATTATGTAGCATTTTACTCTGTGAAAAGTATAATATGGCATAAGTAGGTTATGTTGGGTAATCATAGTTTTGGAACTTCTTTGCAAATTTATATATATATTGTTTATTAATATTTTTTGGGTCATTTCACAAGAGGTTTGGGACTGGAAGATAAGTTACGACCTACCTGGTAAATAATTGATTTCTTATTGACAGACTTTCCCTTTGCACGATACGAACTCTTGATTTAATAAACTGGTGATTATGAAGGTTTCATAAGTAGTTTTATTATTGCACGGAGAATTTAATGGATAATTTAATCTTCCGGCTACGACCTTCAACTGTTTGGTTTGAGATAATGTTAAATAGATTTGTTTTGACTGAAAAAGTCCCTGTAAGGATTTGATCCAAAGACCTGGGTAAATTATACGATATTAAGCTAGTTATTAATATTTTAAATTCTGTAAGGTTTTAGTTTTACTATGTTTTAAAAAGATTTATAAAATGAAAAACCCTAACCTAATTCTTGGAAATATTTTGTATTTTATCGACTATAACTATTTATTTAAATAAAAAAGACTTTTAGATATACTAGTGAATAGGAGTACGATATTTCTGTCGTCCTTATCAACCGTATGTCTCTAGGTTATAAATATTTGTTCCATTTTATAGTGCTGAACTTGAGAATATATAGATTCTTTTATCGTAGATATGTGTACAATATTTGATAAGATCTTGTGGAGTTTTTATTTGATTCCTGTGTAAGTTTAGTTTGAGTCTTTAAAGCATAGTTTAATTTTTGTAAGTGCATAAGCCTTTCGACTGTAATAATGGTTTCATTTATAACAAATAATGTTTTCTACTGTTCTTTAATCATAACTCTAATCCTAAATTTCTTTAATGGATAGAAAGCTAGTAACGAATATAATAATATACTACCTAAGTGAACCCGTTAGTGATAATAAGTGATAAGAGATGCTTGTTAAGGTTTTCAAACTCAGGATGGAAACTTAGTAATTTAATCTTTTTGAGAACATCTTAATTAAGAACTAGAGGTATTGAATTCGTTGTTTACTTAACCATGCTTATAATAATATAAGAATGTAAAAGAAATGAAACTTAAAAAGATTAATATAATAACTCATAACTATTTATAATATCCATAAAATATACAATTTTTCCATTGAACCTTGTAGAATAAAATATGTAACATTTTTTATAAGATTTTATGTAGAATTAGATCTAACTAAACCATTCTAGTACAATAATGTTCACTAGTTTAGAAAATCCATCAACATTCATAAAACTTTCAGATATAGATATAGAATAAATTCATAGATAATAAAAAAACATATTAGAACCTAGATAATTGTAGAAGGGGGACAAACACACAAAGAAGAGTGTTCCTCCCAATCGTCTCCTAAAAGCATCCAAGATCACTTTCTTTAGGACCCCCGAGCTTGTTCATTGAACCACCAGGATGAAGAGGCTGTGTAATAGACCACTCAAAAATATCTTCAACTTAGCTAACTCACTAGTAGACTTAACTCTCAGCAATTTCACTTTAGCTATACCCTCATCAAATTCCTCTTGTGTGCCTAAGTTTTCAGTTTGTAGCAATTCACAAGGGTCTAATCACTAGGAATAAAATGTAATGAGCCTCCTACTCAATTCGATGGAATTTATAAGATTGCATAATTCTTTGGTTTAGTTTTGTAATTAAATAAGCCACCTACTGAGTTCCTCTTCTCATGGAACATGACCACAATTTTAAGGATTTTGCCTCCTACAATAGCTAGAAAGTGAAATGCTAGTGCTTGCACTTGTTAGGATTATAATTCTCCCTTGTCCAATTTGGTCAATTATGTCTAAATCATGAGTATCTCTAAATATGGAGTCCTTTCAGCCTATTTTTAGTCACTAGCACCATTGGGTCCACTTGGCCTAATTGGGTCACATGTACCCGTAACTAGAGTGTGCGGAACATTAATTGAGGCTGATTGCCATTGATTGCACTTGCATTAGGAGCCTCCTAGATCAATCCCTACAAATTAGGAGCCATTAGGAGTGCTGATACAAACCTTCATTAGTTGAGTTCAGTTGGTGACTAGTCAAGCTCTGTTAAGAGTCAGTTACATCCAGTTCTAGTCCCTTACATTCAGTTCTACTCAGTTAGCATTAGGATTGCATGGTTGCATGCAGGTGAGGTGCATTTACTCACCTACCTCAATCAGTGTGACTAGTTAACACTGAATTAGACACTTGAGTTTGGGTTTTGAACTCTGATGAGCTCCGATAATGATTTAGACAAGGTCAGTTAACCATTCAGTCAAGTAGAGTCCAATCAATTTGAATTGCATGTGGCTATTTAGACATTGTACTTCATTGTAATTAATTATATAATTACTTTTGATTAATGAAAGCACTCACAATTTCAAGCCATTTTTGCACTGTTTCATTCTTCAATTGCTAAGTAAATTGTATGATCTATCTTGTGAGTTGTGTGTTGGTCCACAGATCTATGTACTCAATTTAATATGGTATTAGAGCCTCGGTAGTATAAGGCACTTATCCTACTATAGATCCATACGTGGATCAAAAAAAAATTGAGAAAATTTTCTCCTTCTAGTACTGCACCAGAAGCGAAGAATTTACCATTTAATATCCCAAGTAAAGGAATTGTTAATCAAGATTGCTTGATCAACTATGCTGGGTGTGATGAAAATTCCAAAAGTGCAAACTGTGGACCTTATTTTGTATGTTTGATTGTGTGATTTACAGGTTTATAAGTCTTCTTCACTGCATTCACTACAAGTAGCTTAGTCTCCTTCACTACATTCACTACAACAGCTCAATCTCTTCAATTTCATTCCAAATGGCCCATCCAATGGAGCTTATCACTCCTTTCAACTACCACCAATGGAAGGAGGACATGGAGATGCAACTACACTCCAAAAGACTCTTTAGACTCACAATGGAGATAGAGAGAGAGCCAATTCATTATTTTGACAAAGAAAAGTACTCGAATAGGCTTTATGAAGCATATGGATGCTTGTGCCTCTCAATCTCTTGAAATCTTCTCTTCCACATCAATGGATTGAAGACTTCCAAGGAGGTTTGGGGTACTCTTTCTTCCTTATTTGACAAGCAGGATGATTTGAGGATCTATCAGCTGGAGAATCAGTTGATTTCTCTTCATCCATCCAATTTCGAAACCCTAAATGACTTCTTTACTAAATTAAAGCATCTAGTGTTCCAATTTAAGCTGTGCAAGGTTGAGAAGGAGGATGATCAACTCATCCTTACCATTCTCTCCAAACTTGGTGCAGACTATTCATTCTTTGTATCAACATTTCATTTTGTGAAGCTATCTACTCGAAACTAGAAGATGCCTACTCTTAACTCTTTCATTGAATCTCTCACTCATGAGCATGACAATTTGATACAAATGGGGATCATTCGATCTTCCAGAGATCAAGAACTGGTTGCAGGAGGACCTAAGGTAGCGAATGATAAAGGGAAGAAAAAGGATGAGTCTCCTGTAGATAAAGAGCAGTCAAAAGAACCTTCAGGTTCAAAGAGAAGCAAGAATAATGGAAAAGGAAAGACACTCTGGTCTTACTGAGGAAGCGGATTTCATCTTGAAATATCCTGTATGAGAAGAATAATTGATGAGATGGCTCTTCTTCTAAAGAAACATAACATTACTGTACCTGCTAGCGCAAGGAAGGGTGACCATAAAGAACAAACTGGAGAATATGAAGAGACATGCCATGCACTGAAGGCTAGTTACTCAACAACACATGCCCTCCTCATTGATATTGGAGATTCCAATCATATGGTTGCATCCAGAGAATCATTCTCTTGCTTGCAATATTTTGATGGTCCTAGTATTCAGATGGGCAATAACAGTAAAATTCAAGACAAAGGGAAGGGTTTCTATCAAGATTAAACATGGAAAGTTCAAATATGTGCTTGTTGTTCCCTCCTTAGTTGCAAATCTATTATCTGTATACTAGATGACTCATACTAGCTCTCCAAAGCGAGTGATATTTGGTCCTGACTTAGTGGACATCACAGATATCTATACTGGGAACATCATAGCAAAGGGTGCTACAAATCATGCCTCCAAAGCATATGAATTCTCACATTTCATGCTATTTCTAGAACCAGTGCACTCTCAGCAGCTACTTGCAAGGGAAGGTATAAGCATTCCATCCACTTGTATTGCAGAACCAGTTGTATCAATTTATGAGATTGAGATTCAGGGTGATTCAGACCCAAGTCCAATCCCTACTCCCAAATGGGAAGCAAGGAATATGACTGGAAATCCATCTGACACTCTGAAGACAAATACCCTTGTGCTATGTCATGCAATCTCAACTCCTTCAAAGAGATGCAAAAAACTCCTTGTGAGATGCTACATGGAAATGGGTGATCATTCACACCTCATTCAGAAGAATAGAATGGATCATACACCTCTTCATCCAGAAAGAGGCAAAGGTTACATTCCTCCTAGGTCTCAGACGTTTACTGCAAACAACTTGCAACCCTTCCTAACGTATTTCTTTGCTTGCAAGGTAGATATTTTCCTTACGGAAGCCTTCTTTGGAATACCCCAAACCTTCACTTGGTTCCCTTCGCTATCAGTACAGAAGATTGACTTGTGTAAGCAATCGAGCATGACATGGTGTTGTTCCAAATAGTCCATGTCGATAAGTATATCATACAATCCTAAGGGTAGATGTTCAGGTTTACCTTTGTAGGAAAACCATTCATGTTTACTTCACAATCTTTAACTATTTCTAAAACTTTCCATTTCATACTTATGGCTAACTGTACCAGCCAAGGTTTATCATGCTTTACTTTTCCTAGTTTGCATACATCAACAATTTTATGCGAAACATAGCTCTAGCAAGCACCGAGATTAATAACTATTGAAATAGAAGTGTTCATGATCTTACCTTCTATCTCAACCATTGTAGCTTGATGATCTTCCTATCGGCCATCCAATCCTGCATGAATCCACGGTGTTCCATCTATGTCTTCTATAGTTGGTTCTTCTTGTAAGTTATGCAAGACCCCGCCAGTCTTGTTCTTACAATATCGGGCATAATGAGGTCCACTGCATTTCCAGCACTTGATCTGTAGCGAAGTAGAATTGGCTCCACTTGCTACTAGCTTATTACCATTAGGATTTGTTACATATGGATTTGTACTAGATTTGTTGAAGTTTTTGATTGATGGAAAACTGTTATTCTGCTTTCTGTATGGATGTGGGTTAAACCCAAGTTTACGGTTATCAGAAAAAGTTATTAGACTTGTCTCTATTTCGGTTCATTGTCTCTTGCCATAGCTGCCCATGCTCATAGCAGATACTGGCCTTGTACAGCATGGTATTCAAAGTTTTTGGCATGTCGAATTCAATCCTTTCCCGAAAGTTGGGAGGGCTAAATCCCAAAAACTGATGGATCTTTACCTTTTAATCCTTATTGTATGGTACATAATGTAATAGATCTAGAAATATGTTAATAAAAGTGTCCATAGTCATGGATCCCATACATAGATCATGGAACTCTTTCACCTTTCGGTCAAAGAACCTTTCCGACACATATTTCTCTTGGAATATTTTTTGGAAGTTATCCCAGCGTATTTCTCTTAGCTCATATTTCTTGGCATGTTTCAAATCCCTCCACCATCTTGTTGCCTTTCCATTTAAATTATAGATTGCAAGTTGAGCCTTCATCTCACTTGAGTAGTTATGAACTTGGAAATATTTGATCATACCCAACAGCCACTCTTCATCTTTCTCCCCAGTGTTTTCTTCACCTTCATAGGTCGGGGCTCTTATTTTTCTAAATCCCCCACGGAAGACTATCGTCCCTTCTTTGTTTCTTTCTGTGAGGAGAAAGAGAGTCATCACTGGAAGGACTGTGGTGATCTCCTTTCGGAGCTTTAAGGGCACGTTCCTCTTTTTCTTCTTGTCTTGGGCTACCGGCCTGTTTATGGTAAGGTTCTCTTTTGGATTTTTTTTCTGTACTGAGTAGGATTTCCCTATGGGCTTCCTCCCATCATATTTCTCAGTAATGCTTCATTAATAGCTTGTTGTTCCTTTCTTTCATTCATCCTATTTTCTTTGAAACTTTGCAATTCTTCTTAAAGACTATGTATGGTATTCAAAATATTAGAATTTAATTCCACCACTAGATCTGCTTCCGGGGTAGGGGTGTTCATCATTCCTTGCCGGCTGTTATCTTCCTCAATGTTCATAATCTGAACTGTTATGTAAAAATTCTGTAAATTTCAAAAAAAATTAATAATAGGAAAATTTTTGTTAGTAACAAAATTTAATAACATACTTTATTTTCTTTGCAGTGACTGCTTGGTGTGCCCATAGGTCTCTTAGTATTGAAACGGGGCTCTGATACCGCTTGTAATGTCCCCAAAAATTGAGAATAAAATTAAAAAAATACTAGGCTAGTAAAAAATACCTATGTTGGACATTATTGAACTTGCGGAACATAACGTACACTGAATGTACCACTGTTTGGTCGTAAGTTGTTCTTATGTTCTATCATATTACTTTCAGTTATGATTCTTACTGTGCTTTACTTAAGATGCCATAATGTTGATTACTACATTAATCTTATTGCGCCGAGAGGCGCATTCTATAGCCGAGTATGAGGTAGAAGTGTAATTCCGTGCTCAACGTGGAGATGACATGTGTCACATAAAAAAGTCGGCTTATATATCTATATATATATACAAGTCGGCTTAATAATTAATAATCTTAGGTGTGTGTGTGTGTATATATATATATATATATATATATTTGTAAGTAAATCAAAACACCTATACACACTTCAAAACAATACGTACAAGTTGGACCTTCGGAATAAGGCTGAGAGCAATTACAGATTTGTCTCAGGTATGCAAATGCTTATAATTTCTACAATTTCTGGATTTTGTTTTTGTTTTGGCATCTGGATTTTCCCTTCTACAATTTTCACTTCTAATAATGCAGCAATTATGAACTGATCTCCAGCTTAGATCTAGCAAAGCACATTATCTCTTTATCTGCAATCTGTGATTTTCACTTCAAGAGAAATTATATAAATTTGCTTATTTCTTTATATACAGTCTTATTGCTTATTGCTTATTGCTTATTGCTTAATGCTTATTGCTTACCTTTCATTTAGTTGACAATGAATCAAATTTAAAAATTGAAATTCATAAAAAGCAATAAATGTACTCATGACGAATGCTTATTGCTTACTTTTCATTAAGACAAATCAAGCCTCAATTGTTATTAATTGAAATATTGATTTTACATGCAACTACAGAATTGTTATATGGAATTATTTTAATAATTAAATAATTTTTAGGTTTTGAGTGAAATATTGATTTTTTTGTGCAACTAAAGAAGTGATATAAACCATTGAATTCACAGTTGAACCAACATGCAATCACATGAAACAGTTCGGCCCTGAGAAAATAGTTGTTGCAAATTCCTAGATGACATAGATCGAGTTAGACAATAGATGAATAAAGTAATAAAAATGCATAACGATTTGTGCATTTCCCTATCTATTTGGTAATTATCAATCTTGGAGTTGTCAAGGAGCATAGGGATTCATCTATTTCTTCTTCGTAACTAACAATTTTGGAATTCTCAACTAAGAATCTTTTATCTTTTCAAAGACAATGGACAGAATCAGATGACCTAATTTTGTTAACATTGAATGCGTGTAATCTCTAATTCACTTATTTCTGACAAAACGGCATAAGCTGTCATTGAGACTTTTGGGTTCTTGGTATCATGCGAATGGTAGCGAAAATATTTTAAAATTTACGGAATACATTCCAGCAGGAATAGGAGGCGTGGGATAATTGAGACTCCAAACTGTTTTGTTTTTCTGGTATACAGTCTTTTTCTGTCAAGAAAAAGACTCTATAATTGAATTACTGTATAAGAAGTATGTTTTCTCTGAATGACTTCTTGGATTTGCTTCTTTGTATCTAATTAGAATTTGTTTTTAAATTATTCATTCCATTTCTATTAATAATTAGAATTTGTTTCATATTCTAATGGAGTGAATAATTTATATAACTGACATAATTTGTTTACATTTTTTTATATTTTTGTTATTAGAATTTGATTGCAAATTCTTTAAAATGTATTTAGTTTAACATGTAGAAAAACAAAACAGTTTGGAGTCTCAATTATACAGTCTTTTTTCTGTCAAGAAAAAGAGTGTATAATTGAATTACTGTATAAGAAGTATGTTTTCTCTCAATGACTTCTTGGATTTGCTTCTTTGTATCTAATTAGAATTTATTTTTAAATTATTCATTCCATTTCTATTAATAATTAGAATTTGTTTCATATTCTAATGGAGTGAATAATTTATATAACTGACATAATTTGTTTACAGTTTTTTATATTTTTGTTATTAGAATTTGATTGCAAATTCTTTAAAATGTATTTAGTTTAACATGTATATAGTTATTTAGCGTTGTTTAGAACCATACAACACCTTTTATGTTTTAAAGTTTTGAGATTTTATAAAAACATAAAAAAATCCTTTATGCTTTGAATATTATTGATCAAAATGCATATTTTTGATTTTGTTTTTGTTTTATACAGGATTACATACTAAACCATTCAAATTTGATCTTCAAGATGTCGAATACTAATGGGAAACTGAATAACCAGTTTAGATCTAGCTTTACCCGGCTCTATCATGTGCTGAGAGGGATCAAATATTTCGAGGTACAAACCCTGCTTCAACAATTGCACTCCAAAAAAGGGTTTGCACCTCAAAATATTTGATCCCTCACGGTGCATGATAGAGCCAGGTAAAGCTGGATCTAAGCTGGTGGTTATGTATTGCTGTGTATGTGTAGTTACTTGATTATATGCTTCGTTAATTTCAGCTTGTGTTTACTTATTATTTACATGGTTCTAACTTATCTTTGTTCTTGGAAACAAAGTGGGCGGAGTGGCGGGACTAGTTATCCCATGTAACTGTTTCAGAGGTAAAGTTTCTACTTGTCTAGTGGCCTTACTTAGTTTAGTTTGAACCAAGGCACTCTTAACTTGTTTACATGTAGGTGTACTTACACTCGCAACTAGTTACACCTACCGATTGTTATTATTGCTCCTTACCGACTTGGTTTAGTGGCAAGGTAATTACCCTACTTATTATTTATAAGGCCTGGAATGATTATGTAAATGACTCTTATTATTATTTATATGTTACTGATCAACTGTTCATATTTTAATCTATTTGTATTTCAGGTTTATTTTATTAAAAGTATTAACATGTCTTTTATTACTCTTCGCAGGTTTACAAACCTTGGTTAAAGACCAATTCTCAACTTTATAAAAACAAACTACCATGGAATAAGGATTATGCCATGGTATTATACTTAGGAGATAAAGGAATTGATAACAAGGGTTAAAGGCTTAAATCCTATAGTATGTGATACATATAATACTTATACCCTGCATTAGACTTTGGGGTGATGAATATATACTATGGTTTAAACATTACACATTGGGGTTTTAACGCTCATGCATAAAATGGAGACAATCGATAATGGGTCGATTCTAAACTATAGAAGAGTGGGTTTTGGAAGTTTGATAATGGTTCATAGGCTGGTGCCATTAATGCACCTCGAAGTTTGTGGAAGCCCAAGCTTAGGGCTTGGCTCACGATGTACTTTCATCATTTTTCTTTGTTTGTTGGTTGTTTGGTTTCTCCTCTGCACAGTGGGTGAAGGCGACTTCAAAGGTATGATATCGTTTGGCTTCAAATCGTTTGATGTTTTTGGTTGTGGCTCATTCAGCTTTCATACTTCTCATCCTTCATAGTTTTTCATGGTTGCAGGTGACAGGGCTGACTAGAAGATGTATGCACGACTGTGAGTCATGGGCTACCATTACCATTTCGGTAAGCCTACTAATAAATAGTTGCTCGCCACCTCTTGAATTTAATACTGGGTTGTAACTTGTTGTAGTTGGAGTTTAAGTTATGGGGTTTCATTGGCCTTCAGGTATGAGTATGAAAAAACTTGGGCTTTTGTAAATATTATGATGTTTAGATGTGAAGCGAAAACTGGGTGCCTTGGTAGGCTCTGTGTATAATTTTGGGTTACTTGTTTAAAGATGTAACAGGCCATGGCAGCACCATTGCTTGCAATGGTGCAAGGCCATGAGCAGTTTGACTGTGTAAATTATGTTAATGTAACAAGATATTGGGATTTTGAAATACATGTTGCGTTTATGATTGCAATGGTTTATAAAAACTGGTACTGTGTATATTTTTCCTTTGTTATAAGTGTTGGGTTTATTATAATGATGCGTTTTGATCCTAGGTTATTATTTACATAGTATTTTCCTTTGTTCATTTTTAATAGTTAGAATGATGAATACCCTATCAGCGAGATGGCTTTGGGGCCACGCCTTACATGGCGTCAGTACTCTCCATCGTGTCTGCGATAGCGAAGGGGTTTTAGACTTATAGTTGGTTTTTAATGTATAATGTGGGAATGTAATTAATCATGGGTGTAAACCCTTCATTGATAGAGTTGTTGTAGTTTTCACCGTTGACAATCTGTAGATAATTAGGGGTTTATTTTAGTGGACTATGTGTTTAATTAAGTGGTTGAGGTTGTGATTACAGCATAGGTGCAGATGGGAGGGTCTCACGACCTCTCGGTAACAAATTGGTTTTACTGTGAAGTTGTTTCTAGTATTTATAGCATGTATGCTTTATAAGATTCTTACGACCTCTGTAATAGAATATTAGTGTGAATATACATCCTGCATGTGAAATGACACCGCATGGCTTGGGTAAAGTATTTAAGACCCTATAGGAATTCGGTCCTCGGTCGTTACTTGTGACGAGGGTTTGTAAATGGATTAATATGCATAAAAGTTATTATGGTTGTTTATATAATGAGCACCGTGTGTTATGTATTTGAAAAAGCATTGGGTGTCTACAGGATTGATTCCTGTGACCTCGGTGCAATTGCTTGGTTAATATATGATTTCTGTGTTTTAAACATAATATTGTGGTTGAATTTGGGCTTTGCGATTTATGGGAGCGATTGTTGTTATGCATATTATAACATTTTAAAATGGCATGGTTTATAATGTATGCAATCATTTTTCTTAATGTTTTGATAATGGTATTACTATTTATAATTAGCATAGATAATAAAGTGGTTTTTATTTGGGCATCCTGAGTGTCCACAGGATTCGCTCCTGTGACCTTGTTGCACTGATTCTTTATTTCATTATTTTGATGTTATTTCAATTATTGTTATATGATGGATATGAGTAATATTAGATAGGACTAGATCATAGGCCAATCAAAGGTTTCGATACTTGCTCTGTATATGTGATTATGATAATGTTTATTTTAATAAACATGATTTGGTATTAGCGTAGATTTGCTTAAACAGACCTTGAAAGGTCTTCACTTGTTTTTATCATAGATTTAAGATTGTGCTAATAGATTAGATTTATAATTCTATTTTATAACTGTTTAGAATATATATATATATATATATATATATATATATANAGAATTAGATGATACTAAATTAAATATAGGTTTTAATTGCAACATGGCTTTGCTGACAAATGAAATATGTCACTAGAGTAATTAGGCCCAAAAACAGATAGGTAATATATCCAAAATAAAACCTAGTTTGTAATTAACAGAGTTTCAATAGTAAAAATAATACACGAATAAAACTAGGGTGCAAAAACCTGGATAAACATTTATAAATGAATTAAAATTGCAGAAGTAAACTAAATGAATAAACCCTAGATAAATCTAGCATGAGAAGTAAAGTACATCCTAGGGTTATAATTTAAAATGTAAACCCTAGAAGATTTAAATAGAAATAAAACACATAGGGTTAGAACATATAATTTGAACCCTTTCCTAATTCGGCCAGCTTTTATTCTAGAAAAATAGAATAGGCAGTATAGGATCTCATACCTGTAATCTGAAGTTTCTTTAATGGCTGAACCTACACACTCAAATAACCATCATTAACAATTCATAGGCAGATCTGGCCTCTGTATTAGATGACCGAATCACTTGGGAACTACCATGTTCCACCCAACCATGACCCAGGACCATTCATGGTTTCAATCCGAATCCTCTCGAGCTGAAATCCAACATGCAAGTAGCTTAGAGCTCCTAAGGTAGGGTTTCCTATCTGGTATATCAGGTCTGGATGAGTTATGCTTTTTGCTTCCAGGAAAATGTTCTCCAACAATTCACTTGAGAGAATAATGACTCCCAAAAGATAGATCAGAACCCCAAGCCTTTCCTTGGCTTGAGAATTTATAGACAGCCTTTTCAGTCAAAGGGACAGTTAAATAAAGAAACCTTGATTTCTTGATTTAACCCTTTTTAATTAATTTGGGTAATTTTTAATACTTTAACTTAGGAACTTTCAATTAGTTCCTATTTAGAATTTTGTAGGTATTGTACTTATTCATTATCTTTTAATAATAAATAATAATGGATGGAGCTTTTCTTTCTTTCTTTCATCATTAATATTATTACTATATATTATTTATACATACCATGTATAAAATACATAAAAATATAATATTTGTTAACATTTGTCTTTGGGCATCATGATACCATGATCCGTAGACTTAATGACACTTCTTCATTAAGGTCAAAATAGGTAGATGGTTAGGTCTACTAGGCTAGGCAACTCTAAACATCCTTGCATGTTGTATTCCCTCGTATAACATGGTAGTTCTTTAGTACTTGATGAGAATACAAAAATTCAAAATTTCATTTAATCACTTATAAACAAGTTTGATGAGATCAATATTTTTATCAAGTCATTTTCATTCAGAAATTATTAAATTCTTTTCAGTAACTCCTAGCGCTTACCAGAGCCCATACTCAATGCTAAAACAAGGAGTTACAAACTTAGTGTAATTCGAGAGCTCTTCACTCAACAATAATCTTAGGATGTATTTGTACAATACACCTAGGGATACAATGGCCAAGGATCCGATGTTCCATAGCTTATGCTCAACATCAACATGGAAGGCTCCACGGCTTATGCCCAACACTTCCAATTATATTTTCATGTGTTCCAGAGCTTCTCGCTCAACACAAATATAAGTACTCATGTGCTCCAGAGCTTCTTTCTTAACACAAAACATTAATTACCCATGTGCTTCGGAGCTCCTCGCTCAACTATAAACATCTCATCAATCATGTGCTTCAGGGTCCACGCCCAACATAAGTAAGCATATATATATCATCAATAATTGGCTTACACACAATATATAAAACAAATCATCATGTTCATATGCAGTGGGGTCTTCGACCCAATATATCAAAATAAAACATTGAATATAATATCATAATCAATAGGCTCATGCCTATAAGTGTTAGGTCCAAAATTCAGGATATTATACATAGAGGCTAAAAGAGAACGACACATAGAGGAATTCCCATTTCTTGTAGATTTAAAGGACGTATTTCCTTAGGAGATCCCAAGATTACCTCTAAAATGAAACATATACTTTTCCATAGAACTGACACCAGGATCAGTTCTGGATTCAAAAGCCCCTTACCACATGAGTGCACCAGAGTTGGTGGAACTCAAACTACAGTTGAAGGAATTAATAGAGAAAGGATATATCTGACCAAGTGTGTCCCCTTGGGGAGCACCGATACTTTTCATGAAAATGAAGGGCGGTATGATGCGTATGTGCATCTATTACCGTCATCTTAACAAAATAACTATCAAGAACTGATACCCACTCCCTAGGATTGATGAGTTGTTCGATCAAGTAGGAGGGGCCAATATATTTTTAAAGATCGACCTATGATCTGGGTACCATCATGTACAGATTCACGATGAAGATATTCACAAACCCACCTTTTGTACAAGGTGCGGGCACTACGAGTTTGTAGTAATTCCGTTTGGGTTGACCAATGCACCTGCAAACTTTATGTGTATGATGAACAATATATTCAGTAATTTGGATAAAAAAATTTGGTCTTTATAGACGACATCCTAGTTTACTCTAAGTGTAAATAGGAACACGAGGAACACCTTTTCATAGTACTACGAGTGTTATGAGAACACGAGCTTTACGCCAAGTTTAGTAAATGTGATTTTTACAAACCACAAATATAGTACTTGGGTCACATCATCTCCGAGACAGGGATAGCTATGGACCCGAAAAATATTAGATCCATAGAATATTGGCCTACCCCTACTAGTGTCACCGACATTAAGTCCTTTTTGGGATTAGCCGGATATTATTAGAACTTCATTGAGAACTTCTCGAGAATAGCTTTTCCCATGATCGCTTTGCAAAAGAATGCAAATAAGTTCTTATGGACGACTAGGTGCGAGCAAAGTTTTCAAAAGCTTAAGTAGCTTTTGATGACTACAGCGATACTACGAATTGTGAATCCCGATGGGGATTTCGTTGTTTGCATGGATGCAAGTAAGGAAGGGCTCAAAGGAGTCCTCTTACAGAACAATTATGCAATCTGTTATGAATCACAGAAGTTAAAAGAACATAAGTAGAACTACCCCACACATGATCCTTAGTTAGCTTCCATCATCCATGCCTTGAAGATGTGGAGGCACTACCTCATGGGAAGGAAATTCCTTTTGAAGACAGACAATATGAGTCTAAACTATTTATTTGAACAGCTGAATGTGAATGCTAGGCAAGCCAGATGGTTGGCTTTCCTTAGCGAGTACCATTTCAAGCTAAAGCATATTAAGGGAAAAGAGAACAAGATTGTTGATGCTTTGAGTCAACGAACTCATATGATATATGAGGTGACTTTAAGTCAAACTGATTCATATTTACACGAGAGGATTAGAACGGCTAATAAAGTTGACCCTTTCTAGGTTGAAATCCTCAAGAAATTCCAAGAGGACAAGTTGTTTCAACAACAAAAAGAGTACAAGGTAGATATAAAATTACTACTATGGTCCAAGGAGAGATTGTACGTTCCAGAAGGAGGGGACATTTGGTCCAACATCCTCATGAAATTTCATCGGACGCGCTATTCGGGGCATTCAAGATATCAAAAGATGATATATGTTGTTAAGAGACACTTTTTTTTGCCTATGTTAAAGGCCGACAGTGCGTTGTTTATCGCGAAATGTCAAGAATGTCAGCTACTCAAAGCTGAGCATCAGCATCCTTCGGGATTGCTGCAGCCATTACCCATTCTGAAATGGAAGTGGGAGGTTATTACTATGGATTTTATCACCAGTCTACCTAAGAGTAAGAAACAAAATGATTCTATCTTTGTAGTAGTTGAAAAATTGTCAAAAGCAGTGCGCTTCATTCTAGTAAAGTCTACCTAAAAGGAAGTACACATTGCCGATATCTTCTTGAAGGAGATATTTAGATTGCACTGGATACCCAAGGAAATCATCTCAGATCGAGATACTAAGTTTACCATAAACTTTTGGAGATCTTTATTTTCCAGATTAGAGACGCATTTGAATGTTGTACTGCTTATCACCCGTAGACATACAAGTAAACATAAAGGGTAAACCAGATTGTTGAGGACATGCTTAGGATGTATGTCATGAACAACCCCACCAAGTGAGAAGATTACCTACATCTTACAGAGTTTGCAAATAACAACGGATACTAGACTTCTGCCAAGATGAGTCCCTTTGAGGTACTCTATCGACGGAAGTGTAGAACATTGGTTACTTGGGATAACCTAGTGGATTGCCTCATGTTAGGGCCTGACTTGTTAAAGGACTTGGAACAATTGGTTACCAAGGTTGAGGTGAACCTTAAAGAAGCACAATACTGCCAGAAAATCTATGCTGATAAGAAAAGAAAAGACAAGGATTATCAAATAGGCGACCATGTCTACTTAAAAGTTAAAGAAAAACAGAGCTCGTTGAGCTTGGGAAGGTGTGGTAAGTTAGCACCTAGGTTTTGTGGACTCTTTGAAATAATGGCCAATAGAGGGCCAGTGGCATATGAACTAGCATTATCCATGCACATAAGAGTCCATAATGTTTTCCATGCATCATTATTAAATAAATATGTTTATGATACTAAACATGTGATCGATTGGTCCTTGTTACAGGTGGAACCTAAAGGTTATTTTGCCCTGAACTTCTTCATATATTGGACAAGAGAGAGGTGCAGCTTAGGAAGCGCACCATATTCCAGTTGAAAGTGAAATGGAAACACTTCGAAGCCGATGAGGCTACTTGGGAGAACGAATCCACCATGAGAAAGGATTACCCCGCCTTGTTTCATGATTTCATTATGAGTCCCTAGAACACCAGGGATGGTGTTGTTCTAAGTGGGGAGGGATGTAATATCTTGAATTTTGGACCTAAAACTTATGGGAACTAGTCCCATTGATTGTGATGTTACCTTGATGTTTTATTTTGGTATACTGGGTCAAAGACCCCACTGCATATGAACATGATGGTTTTTTTGATATATTGCGTGTAAGCCAATTGCATATGATATATATATGTTTGCTTGTGTTGGGCATGGACCTTGGAGCACATGGTTGATGAGATGTTTTGTGTTGAGTAAGGAGCTTTGGAACACATGGGTAAATTGATGTTTTGTGTTGAGCAAAAATCTCTAGAGCACACGAGTACTTATATTTGTGTTGAGGGAGAAGCTCTGAAGCACGTGAGTTTTGAGACATTTGTGTTGAGCATGAAGCTCTGGAACACATGAAAAGATAAATTGGAAGTGTTGGGCATAAGTCATGGAGCCTTCCATGTTGATGTTGAGCATAAGCTCTGGAACATCAGATCCTTGGCCATTGTATCCCTAGGTGTATCCTACAAGTACATCCTAGCATTGTAACCACTAGGAGTTACTTAAAAGAATTAATGATTTCAAGTGAAAATGACTTAAGTAAAATATTGATCTCATCTGACTTATTTATAAGTGATTAAATGAAATCTCAAATTTCTATATCTAATCGAGTACTGAAGAACTACCATGTTATATAAGGGAATCCAACATGCAAGGATCTTAGAGTTTCCTAGCCTAGTAGACCTAACCACCTACATGACGACCTTAACGAAGAAAGTGTAATAAGTTTAGGGATCACATTATGTGATACCCTAAGACAAATGTTAACAAATAATATATTATTATATATTTTATACATGGAATGTATAAAGAGTAAACCTAGTACTAATATTAATAATATAAGAAAGAAGGAAAAGCTTCATCTACTATTATTATTACTAAAGGAAAAATTAAATAGTATAATACCTACAAAAGTCGAATTAGAAACTAGTTAAAATTTCCTAAGTTAAAAGTACCTAAATTAAATAAAAAGGGTTAAATCAAGGAATCAAATGATTCTTGATTTAACTGCCCCTTTGACTGAAAATTTTGTCTATAAAGTCCCAAGCCAAGGAGAGGCTTGGGGAGATCTCTTCCATCTTTTTGGAGTCATTATTCTACGTGATTATTCTCAAGAGAGTTCTTGGAGAACCTTTTCCTAAGAGGAAAAAGGAGAACTGATCTACACCTGATATACTAGTTAGGGAAGCCCTACCTTAGGATCTCTAAGCTACTTGCATGTTGGAACCAGCTTCGGGGGATCTGGATTAAAACCAAGAATGGTTATGGGTCATGGTTGGGTGGAACATGGTAGTTCCCAAGTGATTTGGTCATCTATACAGAGGTCATATCTGCCTATGAATTGTTAATGTTGGGTAATTGAGTGTGCATTTTTCAGCCCTTGGGACAACTTCACCTTCTAGGTATGAGGTTCTTGGCTTCCTATATTTCATGATCTAGTATAATTTCTGGTTAGAATATGCAAGTGTTTATGTTTAAATTATAATCGTATTTTTACCATTGTTTTCCTGTCAAAATCTTTAAGGGTTTATATTTTATTTATAAGCCGCTATGTATGTAAATTAATTACTATTTAAGAAATAATTATGGTTTATTTCTGCAAGACTTAGTTCTATATTTCTTCATAGTTTGAGATTTGTTTTCCTAAACCCTAGGAATGTTTCTAACACTGCATATGTGTTTATTTACCTATGAACTCTACAAGAAGATTTCATATTTCCAGCAGAGCAATGTTTAGAATTAAAAGTATATATCAGGTTCAGCTATAAACAAACATAAATATAAAACCTAGTTAACCAAAGTATGGTAAATAGAACGATATTCTAAGTAAGCAATATTATAAACATATTATTCTATACTTAAGAATATTCATCAATTCAAAATATTAAAGCTAGAAGAAGAACCATCGAAGACCTCTCACAGTCTGTATATACTTCTATTAAGAACCATTTTTAAACAAATATCAAACCACATTCTAATTTATTAACTACATCCACAAAATCGTATATAGTAAAGAATTTTTTGATATAATAAATCCATTGTATGCATAAAAAATCAACCCTTTAAATATTTATAAACCACATTATAAGAATCACATGCATAACAAAATTACCAACATAACAAATCAACCATAAAAACTATGACAACATTCATTTAAAAATCAATATAATACACAGAGGTCACAGGATCGATTCTATAGGCGTTATGCCCAATTGCATCCACACATTCATAAAGCCTCACAACCATAAATGACCCAGGATCGATTCTTGTAGGGTCTATTTTATTTACATTTCACCGTGACGAATCCTACACGACTCGTTTTAAGTCTTCTACCTCATGCCGAAGCGTTTCACTATTTCAAAGACACGCTATATTACATATACGTAGGAGGTAATTTAAACTATATCTAACTCTCTACACAGTGCTTGAAAGACCCATATAAATTTGCACACTACAACCTTGGCCTCGGCCTTATACATAACCAAACATTTAAATAAAAAACACCAAACACTATAACTCTGTCAATGCTTTATGAATAGCCACATCATCCTTTGGAAGGTTCCTTCCAAGACTACGACCCTTTGGCTTACAACTCAAAACAGAGTACCCATTAAAACCTATCAATGATTACCAACAACGATGACTTCCCAAACAAAGGGTTACACCTATAGTCAGCTCTTACATTCTAATTACACAACTTAAACATAAAATAATAAATCTCTATCAAATACACTATCGAAACTCTAACGGGGGGAACGCTAGTGCCATATATGGCATGGCCCCAATCCAACAACGCTATCATGCATTCATCAATAAAAATAACTCAAACAATTTTTTCGATTACACAGAGCCCCTTAATAAGAATAATAGCCATGAAACCAACATAGTATGAAATTATTGTTTGTATCCATAAACATAATAATTATCAAAACCAATAAGAGTTACACGGTCCTGTTAAACTCAGCCTTGCACCATTGCAAATTAATGGTGCTTCTGCCATGTCAATAATATAAAATTATATACATTACGTAGATCCTATCAAAGAAACACCCAGTTGTGTTTACAATACGCAGAGCAACATTTAAACCAAAAACCCTGAATACATTAGTTTTAGCGCGAAGGCTCTAGAAACCCAACAAAAAAAAACCCCAAGTCTTAACGCATATATGATGCTTACATCGTGTACACAGACGGACCGTTTTCCCAGAGACAAGCATTAAAAGAAAAACCCAGAACCAAACATTCAAACCCCTAACGAGTGCAACACTCAGTCACAACCACTATGTGAGAGAGACAAGTTTTTAACTTGTATAAATAGAGCTTACCCGTATTGGGTATGGATTTTGAACATAGGGCAACCCACGACCTCAACCCATTCATACCCTGCAACCTGCACACGCGAAGACAAGCCATGATGAGGAGTACGCATTGTAAACAATCTGAACAGACACAATAATGCTACAAAAATAGACTATCAACGTACCTGTGTAAGCCACCATAGTCTCACCCCGTTACACCATGCAGGAGAAGAGCACAAATAGCTATGCTACGAATGAAGCAACCCAATGCATGAGCGAAGCCCTAAGCTTGGATTCCTCCTTTTCCAGTGTGCTACCTTGGCCTCCATTAACGATGGAAAAACCCATAATTGTATAGTTTCTAACCATATAAAACCTTGTTTCAAAACAATGTGAAATGCATAATCCCCAAGTGTATATCGAATTCCTAGTGTTTAAGCCATGAGACCATGGCATATGAAGTATGCCATGTAAAAATTTATACCAAGGTTTATACAAATCTCTTAATTCCAACTATTAAAAATCATGTATTAAAAATATGATTAGAGAATGAACAAAGTTATAAGTCCTTACACCATAGTAAGTTGTGTCATAAGTCTGTGTCACATAAATAATAAATGAAATAGTGACCAAGTCACTATCATAAAATCTGTAATAATAAAAATAATAATTAGTGTAACATAGGCTAGTAAACCATCTAGCCTGGTATAATTATCTTCTAAACAACCAGCGTATCACCCCTATGATAGGTCTGTATCACGGAGTGCCAATGATGAAACATACCGCTTGGTCGTTCAACTTTTATAAAACAGTTTTTCGACGCTAAGTGAACCTACACGCAAAGTGAAAGGAATGCATTATTTCATAAGAACTAAGTAAGCCTGTTGAGACAAGTAGAAAACAATACCTCTGAGGTGGTTACAAGAGAAACTAGTCTCGCCACTCCACCCCTTTTTCCAACCGTACAAAGTTAAGTCAGAATTATGTATACGACAGTAATCAAATGTTATAGTCAATAAAGTGCATAATCAAATAACTAACATACACATCAATTGTGTAACCATAGATCCACATAGTAATCAACATCACGACAATGTAAGTAATACATTAATAACCACATCGAGAAATATGAAAGCAAAACGTAAGAACAACTTATGACTTTATAGTACAGTAAATAAAGTACAACACATTCTGCACAAGTTCCAATAATGTCCAGTATAGGTAGTTTTGACTAGCCTAATAAAAAAAATGTTTTTCAATTTTTGGGGACATTACACCGAGGGAGTTCAAGCAAAAAAAAAAAAAATCACCTAAAATAATATATTGTTATAAACATGAGTTTGTTTAATCACTTAAAATATATTTCTTTCTAAATGTGGAATTTTGAAATTTCTTGACATTATGAGGTGCATGTCTTTGGAAACAAAAAACTTTATGAACTAATTTACAATAATATCTTAGAAAATATTGTAGATTTCTAAAGGAGATTTTGTGCTAGTGCACCACTATTTAAAAACAATACAATATTTTTTTTTCAATGTGGTTCACAACCCCTGAGGAGCCTGCTACATCAATAGGCAGAGATTAAGGTGGGTCCACCCAAAGGGGCCTAACCCCTCACTCTGATTACAGAGCTAACCCGATGGGGACATCAAGTGAGGCCTTTATATATCAAAATCCAATATATATATATATATATATATATATATATATATATATATATATATT
>LPNX010973171.1:25078-71097 GCA_001517045.1 Pseudotsuga menziesii
TATATGAGATTGTAGGGTTCTCTTTCTACTAATTTGTGGTAGAATGATTTGAGAAATGGTGGAGTCAAAATTTATATATGAAACTATGGATATTCACATTTTGTAATCATCATATGTGTCACTTGACAAATCAATAAAAATCAATATTATACATACATACATACATACATACATACATATATATATACTCTATGAATATCTTCAATTCCATAGAAAGTTATTATGTTATGCATAGAAAAATCATCATTAAAGTTAACAACCATGACAAAGTTCTAGAAAATGGCTCACTACATTTTTTTTTCTTTTCCTAGTGAACGATCTCTTTAGGAAAACCCTAAAATTGAACTATCAAAAGGCCATAATCCCACTCAAAATTTAAATTTAAAAATATGCATTATAGTGCATGTGTTATATAATAAGTATGTGTTACGGTGAACCTCTCTCTTTCTCTCTCAAAAAAGGCACTTTCTCTGCCCCAAGGTAAAGGCTGCTTCATGGAATTTGATGACAATCACCTGGTTTTTTCTGAATATATACAGCTCTTTTGAGCATGTTTATGGGGGCTATTACACCCTCTGAGGTGCTTTGGATATGAGCAAGTTTTAGTTCTGGCCTGCTGGTTTCCATTCTTTTTGCAGCTGTATGTACATGGAAGTGCTTCTCTCTAGAATGCTGCTCAGTGTTCCTATTGGCTCTCGTTAAATGTGACAGAACAGACAATTCTCATCACATGATGAGACAGTTTCTGATGGGTTCTTTACTGATGTTTTGTGCTTTTCCTCCTGATGGGTTCATAGGTAGGCAGCCATGCAATGGCCATAAATGGATGATGTATGTTCAATGTCTTTTGATTCCATAATGAATAACAAAGGCAGCTTTTTCTTCTTGAAAAAAAAATTTGTGACCTAACTATTTTGTACGTTAATGTGGAGATATTTTGATATCCATCACCCCAACGGATATACACAAACATTTTGCCGTACAATGAATAGAACTTTATGAGCATCACTATTCTGTGGTTGTTTGCTACATATGTTTTCCTCTTGCAATCGGGACGTACCCTGATAATGATCAGGGCATGAGAGCGCAAAATGATTGAGATTCGTTATTGTCAAGCAGAGGATATAAGTTACATCACCTCGAAAAGGAAGAATTATATTCTAAATGTTTCTTCCTTCCCGGTACGACGAGTGAGCTTTTACGAAAGAGAATGTTATCCGAACAAAATATATTTGGCATCTGTACGTTGTTTCTGATAAAGATCCAAAGTGTTAAGGAATGGCTACGGTTGAGCCACACCTTGCGCGTGGATTCATATATGCACCGTGAGTTGACAAATCCCTGAATCATATATATTCGGAATAAATGAATCAAACAATGAACATATTCATTCATCAATGAATCTACAACAGCGTTTGAATAATTACAATCCATTTCTGAATGGAATTCTTCATTGTTTATTATATCCACAGAAGTCATGCGGTGCTTTAACATCCTCCTTTACCTGGTACTGACATTGCTAGCGTTGCTAGGTTTTGTGGGTGACGAAACGATGGTTGTTATACCTGTGATATACAAAGGTGAGAGTTTTGACATTGGGATAAGGTTTTACATTACTATGCCACTGAACAGATGTCAACATTTGGTTTAGGTTTAGGTTTTTCTATCTAAACACCCTCACTTCCTTAATACAATGTGCTCAAATAACAATTATACACGGGCAGTAATCTAATAAACCAATTAACGTTTTTCCAAACATGTTTAAAAAATCTTAACACAATGTTTTCACACACACATATATATATTATACACCCCATAATTTCATAAACCAATTAACTTTTTTTTCTAACATGTTTAACAAAATCTTAATGTTTTCACATTTTCGTATTATATATATACACACAAACTAAGGATGGTTTGTACCAAGTGGCGGGCATAATAAATGGAAGGAGATTACAACCATTTTTTAACAAACTTTGGGTCATTGATTATATATTCTCATGTATAATTTTCATAATATATATATAATTACTGCCTTGTTTTTATTAGAGTATATACTTCTATATAATTAGAGTATATAATTTTAATAGAATAAACACAATAAGTGATTAGTTTTCATAAAATAATCCAATTTATAATAGATAAACAATATGTAAACTAAGTAAAATTCAAAGGTTAAGAGAAAAATAAGATACTATAAGGAGGTCATTAATCTTAATTCGGAGAGTCACAACTATCCCTTCATAGTAAGTAGTTCACTAAAGAAAATTAATATAGCCAATTTGTGTGACCAGTGTTGAGGATGAAAATCACTTTCTCTTAGAGTGTGTTGCTTACACCCACATTAAATCTCTTTCTCAAGTTTTTTTTTTTTAATGTTAATTTACATATAATTTTGGGTTTAAAATAATCAATTTTTTATTTAATTTTTTATTTTATAAGTTTATGGTTTTCAAAGTTGCTTTTAATTTGGTTATAATTTTTTTATTTTATTAATTTTTATATGTATAAGACACCATATATCCCATATCCCATATTAAAGTGCAAATCACCTAACTACTCTTTATACAAACACATATTTAATCTTAAATCTAAAATATTTAAATTCCAAATAGATAAACACTATACACTTTGCAACTTTACAACAAATAACCAATATAATATTATAATAAAGTTTCTTGGCAATCTTTTTAAGCACAGTGACAAGATTTTAAAGTAAACCAAATATTTTGAATCCTAAATAAACAAATTAGTATATATATCCATCTTAAACAGAATTTACCGAATACCAAAAGAGATACCTTTCTTAAGGTCTATTTTTTTAATATTAATTTACATGTTATTTTGGATTTAAAATGAATCAATTTTATATTTTAAAAATTTATAGTTTTCCAAATTACTTTTAATTTAGTTATAATTTATTTTATTTGATTAATATATATATATAACAACATATCCTATATCCCATATTAAACTCTAAAACACCTAACTACTCTCTATACAAACACATATGTAATCTTAAATCTAAATACAAACACATATATAACCTTAAATCTAAAATATTTAAAATCCCAAATAGATAAACAATATACACTTTGCAACATTACAACAAATATATTATCATAGTAAATGAACCAATATAATATTATAATAAATGTTACATCAACACTTTGCAACATTACAACAAATATAATATTATAATAAACGAGCCAATATAATATTATTATTATAGTTACATCAGATATTTTGTACGCTTAGATCTAAATACTTTGAATCCAACAACTGTGTAGTTATGAGATAACTGCGTATATGTATATGTCAATCGATATAATGTTTATTACGATATCGAGATATCAATAGCTACGTTCAAATCTTACCGACATAAAAAGCATATTTGGCACTCATGGATCCCAAAAACGAAAAGATGTGACGTCATTAACCCACATAATGATGGTTTCCCAGTCTGCTCCACCCACAGAATCAAAACCTTGTTTTGGAATTTCGCGTTCCAAATAATGCCTGTAATATGGACCATAGATCGAAGCCTGCTGACTAAGATGAGGTCATCATATTCTATATAAATAGAACGAGTTGTCTAACTACGGGACCATTTCCCTTTATTTTTCGCTGGTTTGTACTATTTCTCGCTGGTTTTTATTAGTTTTACGCTATGAATCTTCAAGTGAATTTTCAAAATGTGTAAAAATGATTTTACAGGGTGCAGGTGATTGGGTTTTTATATTAACTGATTTTATTTTCATACTTAAAAATTAATCAACAAACAACAAAAATTACAAGATTTTGTAAATTAAATTCACCTGATTCTAGCTGAAAATCAGCCAGAAAATCAAAATATATCCCTTAAATAAAACTAAATGACCCAAAAATAATTATGCAACTTGGGAGTCCTCTCAACTATTTTAAGCTTTTCATATTACTTCTCTTTGCTGAAGGGAAGGGTTTGAGTTAGAAATCTTGATGGCGATCACTGATCTGAACCAACGACATGTTAACCTGGTCACAGCTCTTTTTCTAGAGGTACCTAATGAGTTTTTTATTTTAGATTTGGTAGCTGTGTTAACCTTTTGACGACTTTCTCCAGTAAGCATACTCTAATATATTCTAGCTGGCCTTAATGGGATCTTTGGATTTCCATTGCAGGGAATTTTGGACGAGCAATACACTCAACTGTAGCATCTGCACGACAAGGGAAACCCCTATTTCGTACAGGAAGTCATTTCTTTGTTTTTCGACGACTCTGAAAACGCTGACTACATTGGCAAACGCACTGTACTATATTTCCTTTTTCTTTAAACTCTTGAGACTTGAACGATCAAGTAATGCAATGAGTTTTTTAAGCACATCTTTTGAGCTAGGGAACCATGAAATATTTTATCCCGGTCATATTTAATATTAACCTAGATGATAAAAACCTAACATGCTCATATTTCAAATCCTGTCATCTGTTAAATATAACACATTTGTACATATATAATAGTTGTTTATCTATATGAAGATAGATAAATAATGGGCATTTTCTTCACGTTATAGTACTTCAAACATAAAACATTGGTTTTCCTTTTTAGTGCTTCTCGGCTAGCTTGTTGAAGGTAAAGTTTTGGACTTGATTTTGTATATTGTTTTCAATGTTTCAAAATACTGAACTTGCACCAAGGATGAACTGGTGGACTACAAAAAAGTTAAGCTCTGTCTTCACTATTTCAAGGGTAGCAGGTATCTTAACAACGGATTGCGGCTCACTATTGACAAACAAAAACGGTCTCAATATTGAATTGCTATTACAAAACCGCGTTTAGTCTTATAGCGAATAGCAGAAACAGTTTCCACAATTAGTTTACTGGTCCAGGAAAGAAGTACATGAACTAATTCTGTATTATGATCCTTTGCATGAATAGTATTGGGGCACAGCGTGTGAAGAATGTATGCACAATATTTCGAGTCTGCTGTGAAGGAAAAATGAAAAATCGGTAACTACACGATCTGTGTCATCAATGCTGTCAAAGCTTTTACCTTGATTTTCCATTTTTAGAGCAACTTTTGTAAAACGTTTTATACACTAATTGTAACACCTCGTTAACTGGAACTGCTTTCTTATTTGCTTTGTCAGTGTCTGCAAAAACTGAAAGAGGAGTATTACCTTCTGAAGAACAAGCTGGAGTTTTTACTGCAGGTAATATATGATTTACGATACTCAATCTCTTGCTGCTTTCAGAAGAGTACACACAAATTCTTAAAAAGGGAATTATAGTTTTTTCTGTAAGGTATTAATTAATTTGTTTAATTGTAGGTTGAAAAACAAATTCTGAGGGCTGGTGGAACCATATCCGTGAGAGTAAGCTTAATCACCATCCGGCCCGCTGGGGCAACAATATCCTCCTGGCGCCCTCTGATGTGGGGAAGGCAGGGGAGTGCTGCTCTTTAGCAGCACTAAAAACATCATTACCACAGCTCAAAATACAACTTACAGAAAAGAAAAGCTGTACTTAGCTCAAAATACAACTTACAGAAAAACTGTACTTTGTTTGCTGTGACTCACTCACAGAGGTCACAAAACTCAAATTATCACCTATCTGTTACAGCTGAGTTGACGGTACCTCAAAATACAACTTACAGAAGAAAAACTGTACTTAGCTCAAAATACAACTTACATAAAAGCTGTACTTTGTTTGCTGTGACTCACTCACAGAGGTCACAAAACTCAAATTATCACCTGCTGATTTGACGGTACTTTCTAGATGATGTTCCAAGTGGCTGTTAGAGCTAACAACTATTAACACTTGGCTAGCTGTGACTGCTCACACTTACTCACAGCTATGTCACAACTCACTCACAACTGTGTATTTTTTTAATGATTTTATAACTGTGAATCCGTAAACTTATCACAAATATTTTACTGAATTAATAAACAATATTCACATAAATAAAACTCTAGCTGCTTTTCAGAAACATAGTAAAACACAGGAAATTACAGAATAACATTCCACTCTATATTATATCTCTCTCTATCTAAACATGTTTACAAGCTGGGTATATATAGTATTTCAACTAAGTCACAAATTTGAGAAGTGAGTTGTCTCTTCAAATTTTTTGGATGTGCTTTGGTCGCACTATTATGTTGCAGCAAAATGACTGTGAGGCCTTTTGCAGCTCTTCAAAGTTCTTGAAGTTGTAATTCTAGGGGGTGTTGCCTTTTCAGAACTGGGTAGTTGATGTTGCATCTTCAACGTTTCACCAGGCTAGGTGATGGAGTAATTAATCCGTTTTTAACATTCTCCCCTTAATTACTACATCCAAAAACAAAATTTTGTAACACTTACTGTAATGTCCCAAAAAATTGAAAAAAAAAATTATAGGCTAGTAAAAACTACTTAGACTGAACATTATTCACTTGTGGAACTATATAGTACACTTCATGTACCACTGTTTACTTGTAAGTTATTTTTATGTTCTATCATTTACTTTCGGTTCTTATTATTAATTTATTTTACTTAGGATGTGTACTGTTGTATACTACTTAGTCTTATGTTTTTACATCTGTGAAGTATGTGTCCTCACTGGATTTAATTGCTTTGTCCTTTCTGCATAGTCATATTTGTTATTTATGAAGTCCTAACTTAACTTTGTTTCTGGAAACAAAGTGGATGGATTGTCAAGATTCGTTCTCCCATGACGCTTTGAGAGGTAAAGGTGTTTACTTGTTTGCACTCTTACTTATTTCTGAGGACTAAGGCACCTATTTTATTCCATATGCAGTTCATACTTTACCATGGGGTCTTGTTTAAAGAGTACAGAAAGTCTTGATCTTAAAGAACCTACTGCTGGTTGACTTTGGTTATTTGTGGACTCATAAATATAACGAGGTAAAACACTATTTTCGTCAATTAAGCTATCATCGCTAAATTTCCTCTACACTACTTATGCTTCATTATGGTTTTATATTTCATTGTTTATATGTTAGTATGTTTTACGTTCTATGTTTATTTTATTGTAGAATATTAACATCTCCTATGTTTTCTTAATTGCACGTGATTATCTTGGCTTAAAAACAAACCTCTGATTTTTATGAGGGTTAAATGTTAACATGGAATATTACATATGCCATGTTCACTAAGCTTAATGCTTAGAACAAATTGCATTATATTAAGTTAAGGCTTCTAAGCCTATGGTTTATATGTTATTATGTTTTAAGCCTTGAGGCTTGACTTAGGACTAGTGCATACCATACTTGGACTTTGCACTAACCTTAACCATGCAATGTATTAAACCTTGCAAAAAATTTTGGGGTGACGAATTGTTAGGATTATTAATCCTCCCTTGTCCAGTTTGGTCATATGTCTAAATCAGGAGTCATGTCTAAATCGGGAGTCCATCCAGTCTATTTTTAGTCATTAGCACCAGTGGGTACACTTGGCCTAATTGGGGCACATGTTTCAGTTAATAAAGTGTGGAGAACACTAATTGAGGCTTACGGCCACTGATTGCACTTAATTGCATCAATTTAAGAGCCTCCTAGACCAATCCCTACAATTTAGGAGCCACTGGGAGTGTCGAAACCAACCAAGGTCAGTTCAGTTCAGTTCAGTTGATGACTAGTCAAGCTAAGGTAGGAGTCAATTACATTCAGTTCTAGTCCTCTACATTCAGTTAGCGCTAGGTTTACATGACTGCACTCAAGAGGGGCCCATTTCTCACCTACCACAATTAGTTAGCATTAGTTAACACTCAATGTAACACTTGATTTTTGTTTTAGAGCTCCATTGAAATCCGGTTATGGTTTAGACAAGGTAAGTTAACTATTGAGTCCTCCGATAGTGATTTAGACAAGGTCTTAGTTATCTACAGTCAAGTAGAGTCTATCAATTCGAATTTCAGCATGTGGATTCAAATTTCATGTGGCTATTAAAGCCATTATACTTCATTGTAATTATTATCTTATTACTTTTGATTAATGAAAGCATTCACAGCTGCAAGCCATTTTTGCACTATTTCACCCTTCAATTGTTGAGTAAATTGTGTGATCTATTTTGTGATTTGTGTGTTTGTCCACAAATCTATGTGCTTAATTTAATATGGTATTAGAGCCTTGGAAGACAAGACACCTCTCCTCCTCATATCTCTAGGTGGATCATTTTTTTTGAGAAAATTGCTCCTTCTAGTACTACACTAGAAGCGGAGAATTTACCACTTAATATCCTAAGTTAGGAAATTGTTGATCAAGCTTGCTTGATCAACTATGCTGGGTGTCAAGGAAATTCCAAAAGTGCAGACTATCGACCTTACTTTCTATGTTTGATTGTGTGACAGGTTATCAGCTTTTCTTACAGTATTCGCTACAAGCAGCTCTTTCTTCTCACTGCATTCGCTACAACAGCTCAGTCCTTCTTACTGCATTCAAAATGGCTCATCCAGTAGAGCTTCTCACTCCCTTAAACTATCACCAGTGGAAGGAAGACATGGTGGTAATGCTCCGCACCAAGCAGCTCTTTAGACTCATAGAAGAAACAGAGGCAGTGCCATCTTTAGATCATGACAAAGAAAAGTACTCGAACATGCTTGATGGAGCCCGTGGACACTTTCTTTCCTCAGTCTCTAGAGATATTTGATTCCACATCCAAGGATTGAAGACTCCCAAGGAGGTTTGGAACAAGCTTGCCTCCTTATTTGATAAACAGGATGAGATGAGGATCCATCAGCTAGAAAATGATCTGATCACTCTTAATGCATCCAACTTTGAATCACTGAATGAATTCTTCACAAAGTTCAAGAACCTGATATATCAGTTGAAGCAATGCAAAGTGGAGAAGGATGAATATCAGCTCATCCTTTCCATTCTCACAAAGCTCAATGAAAACTACTCAGTCTTTGTATCCACATTCCAAACAGTAAAGCTCACTACTCCAAATTGGAAGATGCCCACTCTTAATGCCTTCATCCAATCTCTTATTTCTGAGAATGATAAATTGATCCAAATGGGGATCATTCGATCTTCCAAATATCTAGCTCTCGTTGCAAGAGGAGATAAGGTGGCGAATGACAAATGGAAGCAAAGAGATGAGTCTCCTATGAAGAAAGAGTAGTCAAAAGATCCTTCAGGTTCAAAGAGAAGCAAGAAGAATGGCAAATTCAAGGTCCTCTGCTCTTACTATGGAAGGTGCGTTCATTCAGAAAGCTCCTGTATGAGAAGACAACTTGATGAAATGGCTCTTCTTTTGAAGAAACATAACATTTTTGTACCTGCTAGCGCAAGGAAGGATGAATATGAAGAAGATGAAGATGAAGAATACCAAAGGAAAGGCCATGCACTGAAGGCTTGCTGCACATCAGCGCATGTCTTCCTCATTGATTCTGGAGCTTCCAACCATATGGCTACATCTAGAGAATCATTCTCTTCTTTTCAGTCCTTTGATGGTCCTAGTATTCAGATGGGCAATAACAGTAAAGTCCAAATGAAAAGGAATGGATCTATAAAGCTTGAACATGGAAGGTTCAAAGATGTACTATTTGTTCCCTCCCTAGCTTCAAACCCTTTTATCTATCTATCAGATGACCCATACTGGATTTCCAAAGCGAGTGATATTTAGTCCTGACTCAGTGGAGAACACATATATCTCTACTCAGAGCATCATAGCAAAGGGTACTACAAATCATGCTTCAAAAGCATATGAGTTCTCACATATAATGCCTCCTTCAGATCCAATGCACTCTCAACAGCCACTTGTAAGGGAAGGTAAAACCATTGCATCTACTTCTTTTATAGCTTCTACTAGTATTACAGATCCATCTTTATCAGTTTATAAGATTGAGATTCAGGGTGACTCAGATCTAGATTCAGTCCCTACTTCCAAACTGGAAGCTAGGAAGATGACTGGAAACTCACCTGACACTCAGAAATGAAAGACCCTTACGCTATGCCATGCAATATTACCTCCTTCAGAGAGATGCAATAGACTCCATGTAAGATGCTATATGGTAAAGGCTCAGTCTCACTACATTCAGAAGAATGGATATGATCATACACCTCTTCATTCAACAAGAGACAAAGTTTGCATTCCTCCTTCCTTCCATCATCATTTTTGGAGAAGAAGGAGAATTCTACATGCCAGGCCCCATAATACCTGTGCACATCACACCATGCATGCTACTTTGCTACCTCATAGAGATGAAGATTGTAGCAACATATTTTCAAGTTTTTCAAACTTGAGACCTGATTCTACCTACTTAGATAGAGGGGGCTCTTTTTTCCCATGTGGTTTTTGCCTCAGCTCCTTGTATTAACTTAGTTACTTTATTTTACTTGATGTAATTGGTGGCCTATGGTCTTAGTTAGCAGGGCCCACGGATTGTCCAAGTTAGCATTCAGGGGGGGTGCTAGGACTATTAATCCTCCCTTTTCCAATTTGGTCATATGTCTAAATCAAGAGTCATGTCTAAATCAGGAGTCCATCAAGTCTATTTTTAGTCATTAGCACCATTGGGTCCACTTGGCCTAATTAGGGCACATGTTTTAGTTACTAGAGTGTGGGGAACACTAATTGAGGCTTACTGCCACTGATTGCACTTAATTGCATCAGTTTAGGAGCCTCCTAGACCAATCCCTACAATTTAGGAACCACTGGGAGTGCCAAAACCAACCAAGGTCAGTTCAGTTGAGTTGATGACTAGTCAAGCTAAGTTAGGAGTCAATTACATTCAGTTAGCGCTAGGTTTACATGACTGCACTTAGGAGGGTCACATTTATCACCTACCACAATCAGTTAGCCTTAGTCAACACTGAATGTAACACTTGAGTTGTGTTTTATAGCTCTGATGAACTTTGGTTATGGTTTAGACAAGGTCTGTTAACTATTGAGTCCTTTGATAGTGATATAGACAAGGTCTTAGTTATCTACAGTTAAGTAGAGTCTATCAATTTAAATTTATTCATGTGGATTCGAATTTTATGTGGCTATTAAATCCATTGTACTTCATTGTAATTATTATCTGATTACTTTTGATTAATGAAAGCATTCACAATTGCAAGCCATTTTTGCACTGTTTCATTCTTCAATTGCTGAGTAAATTGTGTGATCTATTTTGTGAGTTGTGTGTTTGTCCACAGAACTATGTGCTCAATTTAATATATCATAAGGTTGAAACATATCTTAAAGGGTTTTAACCCTTGCATGGCAATGGAGACCAATATTATTTTGACGTTACAAAACTATGGCTTAGTGGGTTTTCGCTTTGGTGGTGGAAACTACCTGGTGCCATTAATGCACCTTGGTTTTTGTGGTAACCCTCACTTAGGCTTGGCTAATGATGGTTTAGTCATTTTGCTTGTAATTCGGGGTTTGGTCTTGGCTCTATGAAGGGGGAAGAATGGAGGCAAACTTTAGACCTGGAAGGTGAGATTTTCTTTGGATTTAATGCCTGCATTTTCGTTTTGGTTTGAAGCCTCCATCGTTGCCATACTTCTAACTTGTGGTTTCATTATTTGGTTGCAGGTGCTGAGGGATGGTGAGGAAGAGCAACGTGGCTCAGGCTATCTCATGGGTTTGACTGTGAGCGAAGTGCAAGGTAAGCCTTGACAAAAATGTTATGCTTGTTGTCTCTCATCCTGTCTGCGTTGTGTTTCGTTGTTTGATGTTGAGGTTCTATGTGGGGTTTGAATTCGCCTTCGGGATTTGCAATGAACACACTTATATTTTTAAACTAATGGTGTGGGTTTTGGCCGTGTCAAAATCGCATTTCTCACAAGCTCTGTTTATTTAATTTTTGGATTATGTAAATTATCAAAGGATTAGGGCTTTTGATCCATGGGCTGCACCATTCTTTGCAATGGTGCCATAGCCCATTGACATGCCTGTGTGGACTTTGACTGCGATGATGACATTACTGTGCATAATGTAAATACTCTTTGTTTTATGAGATAGTCATGGTTTTTATGATTACTGTGTGTGTAGATGGAATGTATGCTGCGTTAATGGTTTATTATCAAGGTTTATGAATAGGCATATGCCTTCATTGTGGTCTGTGTGTTGAGTATTTATATTTGGTTGAATGGTTAACAACGTGGGTTAAAGGCCATGCTGCATATGGCTTGAGCCTTTCCCTTAGTGGCTGCAATAGCTCTAATGTATTTCATTACTGTTTGTACTTTATTGATTAGCTTGTGAGGTGAATTCGTTAATAGAATTAGTTTGTTATTAAATCCATATTGTGTATTTTTATTTGGTAAGCCATGGCTTGGGTGAATGTTGCAGAGCTTCAAATGGTTGTTTACTGTTATGATTTCATGGGTTTAGTATATAATTTGGATTAATAGAAATATGTATATAATCATGACCTCTGTTTCTAATTAATGTTTATGAGCTTTAAGAGATGGTACTTTTAAATTATTTGTACATGACATTATAATGCTATTTATTTTAATTACTAGGAATGTAGATTTAGATGTGAACAGAGATGTGAATCTTTGGACCAAAAGGATGGTCACGACATTCTTATTCATTTAATTATAATGATGTTATTTAATGGAATGATTTGGTATTTAGTTTGCATTCAATGTGACAAACGTTGAAATGTGTTTAATGGATTATTTATCTTGGATTTAAATGTAGAATAGTTTATAGATAGCTTTCAGATTTGTTTATGTAAGATGTCCTTATATATATATATATATATATATATAATAGTTAAGTTATAGACAGTACCTTAGGTTATCTAGTTGGTAAGTTTATGTATTTAAATCTTGTTTCTAAGATAAATCTATTTTAGTCTATAACATGTCTCTACTCACAAATGGAATATTTCAGTAGAGTATATAAAGACTAAGTGAACAACACTAGCAAGTTTGAAATAACCTAGTTTGTATATATCCCAGATTTATCAATAATACTACTTACAGAAATTAACCTATGGTGAGGAACCCTTTGATGAACATTAGTAAATAAATTGTACTTGCCCAAATAAATCAATACATAAACCGTGGATAACCTGATATAGGAAATCACTTACAGCCTATGATTAACACTTTAATATGTAAACCCTAGAAGTTTTAAACAGAGAAACATATACATTAGGTTAGAAAATGCAAAGTAATCATTTACATAACGTAGCTAGCATTTATTCTAGGAAAGTAGGATAGACAGTATAGGGCTTCATAGCTGTAAATTGAAGCTCTATTAATGGCTGAACCTGCACACTCAAATAATCAATATTAACAGTTCAAGATAGATCTGACCTCTAATTTTGATGACCAAATCACTTTGGAACTACCACGTTCCACCCAACCATGACCCGAAACCATTCCTGGTTTTAATTCGGATCTCATTGAGCTCAACTCCAACAGGAAAGTATCATAGAGCTCCTAAGGTAGGGTTTCCTATCTGGTGTGTCAGATCTGGATCAGTTCTAATTTTTCCTTCCAGGAAAATGTTTCTCCAAGAATTTACTTAAGAGAAAATAGGCAGAAAATGACTCCTTTGATGATAGATCAGAATCCCAAGCCTTTCCTTGGATTGAGTCTTTATAGGAAGACTTTTTAGTCAAAGGGACAGTTAAATCAAGAAACCTCGGTTTCTTGATTTAACCCTTTTCAATTACTTTGGGTAATTATTAATATTTTTACTTAGAAACTTTCTTCTAGTTCCTAGTTAGACGTTTTAGGTTTTGGACTATTTATTATCATTTAATAATAAATAATAATTGATGGAGCTTCTTCTTCTTCTTTCATTTATTTATATTATTAATATATCTAATTCTTTATACATACCATGTATAAAGTACATGATAATATAACACTTTTTTAAGAATGTCTTTGGGCATCATATAACATGGTCCCTAGAATTAACGACACTTCTTCATTAAGGTTAAGTAGGTAGATGGCTTAGGTCTACTAGGCTAGGAAACTCTAAACATACTTGCATGTTGTATTTCCCTCATATAACGTGGTAGCTCTTTAGTACTTTGATGAGAATACAGAAATTTGAAATTTCATTTAATTACTTATAAATAAGTATGATGAGATCAATATTTTTCTCGAGTCATTTTCACTCAGAAGTTATTAAATTTTTTTTAGTAACCCCTAACGCTAACGAGAGCCCATACTCAATGCTTTAACATGGAGTTACAATTCAATGCAATTCTAGAGCTCCTTGCTCAACACTAATGCTAGGATGTACTTGTATGATACGACGGCCAAGGATCCAATGATCTAGAGGTTATGCTCAACATCAACATGGAAGGCTCCAGGGCTTATGCCCAACACATCCAATTATATTTTCATGTGTTCCAGAGCTTCTTGCTCAACACAATGGTAAGTAATCATGTGCTCCATAGCTTCTCACTCAACCAAATCATCAATCAGTCAAGTGCTCCACAGCTCCTCGCTCAACACAAAACACCTCATCAATCATGTGCTTTAGGGTCCATGCCCAACACAAACAATATATCATCAATAATTGGATTACGCTCAATATATAAAACAAATCATCATGTTCATATGCAGTGGGGTCTTCGACCCAATATAAAAATAAAACATCAAGATAATAATCATGATCAATAGGCACATGCCTAAAAGCGTTAGGTCCAAAATTTGGGATATTACATCCCTCCCCACTTAGAACAACACCGTCCCTAGTGTTGTATGGACTCAGGATGACATCATGAAACAAGGAGAGGTAAGTCTTTATCATGGTGGCCTCGTTCTCCTAAGTAGACTCATCAGTCTCAAAGTGCTTCCACTACACTTTCAATTGGACCATGGTACACTTCCAAAGTTGCACCTCTCTCTTGTTTAGTATATGAGTAGGCTTAGGGGAAAAATCCCCTTCAAATTCCACCTGTAATAGGGACCAATCAACAACATGTTTAGTATCATAAACATATTTCTTTAACAAATATGCATGGAAAACATTATGGACTCTTACATGTGCGGGAAATGCTAGTTCATATGCCACTAGCCCTTTCTTGGCCAGTATTTCAAAAGGTCTACAAAATCTAGGTGCTAACTTACCGCACCTACCTAGTCTCAATGAGCTATGTTTGGATTTTACTTTCAAGTAAACATGATCGCCTATTTAAAAGTACTTATCCTTTCTTTTTCGATCCACGTAACTTTTCTGGAGGTCTTCTACTTCTTTAAGGTTCACCTAGACCTTGGTAACCAAATGTTCCAAATCCATCAACAAATCACACCCTAACATGAGTTGATCCATTGAGATATCCCAAGTAACTGGTGTTCTACACTTCTATCCATAGATTATCTCAAAGGGACTCATCTTAGCAGAAGTCTGATAACCATTGTTATACGCAAACTCTACAAGGTGCAGGTAATCCTCCCACTTCATGGGGTTGTTCATGACATACATTCGGAGCATGTCCTCAACAATTTGGTTTACTCTCTCTATCTTCCCATTTGTCTACAAGTGATATGTAGTGCTAAAGGTCAACTGTGTCTCCAATCCAGAGAATAAATATCTCCAAAAGTTTCCTGTAAACTTAACATATTGATCCGAGATAATTAACTTGGGTATCCCATGCAATCTAAATATCTCTTTCAAGAACATATCGGTAATGTTCACGGCCTTGTAGGTATACTTCACAGGAATGAAGTGTGCTACTTTTGACAACTTGTCGATGACCACAAAAATAGAATCATTTTGCTTCTTACTTTTTGGTAAACCAATCCATACTAATGACCTCCCACTTCCATTCCGAAATGGATAGCGACTACAACAATCTCGCAAGATGCTGATGCTCAGCTTTAACTAGCTAATATTCCTGACATTTCGCAATAAACGTTGCAATGTCAACCTTTAACTTAGGCCAGAAAAAAGTTCCTCTTGACAACGGATATCATCTTTTGATATCCAAGGTTCCTTGAGTAGGGTTCCCGATGAAATTTCGTTAGGATGCTGGACTGAAGGTCCCCTCCTTCTGGAACATACAAGCGATCCTTGGACCATAACAGTTTGGATTTATCTACCTTGTATTCTTTTTATTGTTTAAAAAACCTGTCCTCCTAAACTTTCTTGAGGATTTCCACATAGAAGGGGTCAACTTTGTTTGTCGCTCTAATCCTCTCATGTGAATCAGCATCAGTTTGACTCAAGATCACCTCATAAATCATATGAGTTCGTCAACTCAAATCATCAACAACCTTATTCTCTTTGCCCTTAATGTGCTTTAGCTCGAAATGTTACTTGCTGAGGAAATCCAACCATCTGGCTTGCCTTGCATTTAGATCCGGATAATCAAATAAATACTTCAAACTCATATTGTCTGTCTTAAGAAGGAACTTCCTTCCCATGAGGTAGTGCCTCCACATCCTCAAAGCATGAATGATGGAAGCTACTAAAGATCATGCGTAGGGTAATTTTTCTCATTCTCTTTTAACTTCCGTGATTCATAACAGATCACGTGATCATTCTGCAAGAGCACTCCTCCAATTCCTTCCTTTCTTGCATCCATGCAAACAACGAAATCCCCATTGGGATCTATACTTTGTAACATCGATGCGGTCATCAAAAGCTTATTAAGCTTTTGAAAACTTTCTTCACACTTAGCAGTCCATAAGAACTTACTTGCTTTCTTCTGCAAAGCAGTCATGGGGCAAGCGATTCTTGAGAAGTTCTCAATGAATTTTTGATAATATCCAGCTAATCCCAAGAAGGACCTAATGTCAGTGACACTAGCAGGGGTAGGCCAGTCCTTTATGGATTTAATCTTTTTCGGGTCCATAGCTATCTCTGTCTCGTAGATAATGTGACCTAGATACGATATCTGTGGTTTGTAAAAATCACATTTACTAAACTTAGCATAAACCTGTTGTTCTCTCAACACTTATGGTACTATGTGAAGGTGTTCTTCGTTGTCTTATTTATTCTTTGAATAAACCAATATGTCATCTATAAAGACTAAGATGAACTTATCCAGATACCTACTGAATATGTTGTTCATCATACACATAAAGTTCGTGGGTGCATTGGTCAACCCAAACGACATCACTACTAACTCATAGTTCCCGCACCTTGTATGAAAGGTGGTTTTGTGAATATCCGCATCGTGAATCCATACCTGATGGTACCCAGATCTCAGGTCAATATTTGAAAATATTCTAGCTCCTCCCACTTGATCGAACAAGTCATCGATGTTGGGGAGTGGTTAAGGGTTCTTGATAGTCATTTTGTTCAACTGACGGTAATCGATGCACATCCGCATCGTACCATCTTTCATCTTTACGAATAGTATCGGTGCTCCCCAAGGAGACACACTGGGTTGGATATACCCTTTCTCGATCAACTCCTGCAACTCCAGTTTGAGTTCTACCAACTCAAGTGCACTCATGTGGTAAGGGATTTGGAGGACGAAACTGATCTTGGGGTCAGTTCAATGGAAAAGTCTAGGTCTCATTTTGGAGGTAACCCAGGTATTCCCTCAGGAAACACATCCTTGAATTTTTCAAGAACTAGGAAGTCTTCTATGTGTTGTTCCCTATCAGACTCCATGTCTCGGATGTTCACTACAAACAACTTGTATCCTTTCCTAACACATTTCTTCGCTAGTAAGGAAAATATCTGTCTTACAGAAACTTTCTTTGGAATGCCCTGAACCTTCACTTGGTTCCCTTGGCTATCAGTACACAAGATAGACTTGTGCAAACAATCGAGCATGACATGGTCTTGTTCCAGCCAGTCCATGCTGATAAGTACATCGTATGATCCTAAAGGTATGATGTTTAGGTTTACTTTCGTAGAAAAACCATTCAGGTTTACCTCACATTCTTTAACAATTTCCGAAACCTTCCATTTCGTACATGTGGCTAAATGAACCAGCCAAGGTTTATCATGTTTTACTTTGCCTAGTTTGCATATATCAATAATTTTAGGAGAAACATAGCTCCAGCAAGCATTGAGATCGATAAGTATTGAAATAGAAGTGTTCAAGATCTTACCTTCTATCTCAACCATTGTAGCTTGATGATCTTCCTGTCGGCCATCCAATGCTGCATAGATCAGCAATGTTCTAGCTATGTCCTCAACAGTTGGCTCTTCTTGTAAGTTGTGCAAGACCCCACTGGTCTTGTTCTTACAATATTGGGCATAATGAGGCCCACTGCATTTCCAACACTTGATTTGTAGAGGGGTAGCATTGGTTCCACTTGCTACTGGTTTGTTAATATTAGTAGCTGGTACATAAATCTTTGTACCATATTTACTAAAGTTCTTATTCACTTGAAAGGTACTATTCTGCTTTTTGTATGGTTGTGGGTTGGACCAAGGTTTGCAGTTATCAGAGAAGTTCTTAGACTTGTCTCGGTTTCAGTTCATGTTCTCCTACCTCAGCTATCTATGCTCATAACAGAGCCTAGCTTTGTGTAGCGTGGTATCCAAAGTCTTAGGCATGTCGAATTCAATTCTGTCCTGAAAGATGGGAGGGAGACATCCTAGGAACTGCTAGATCTTTACCTTTTCTTCATTTATGTATGGTACATAATGCAACAGATCTCGAAATTTGTTAATAAACGTGTCCATAGTCATGGATCCCTGCATAGTTCGTGAACTCTTTCACTTTTTGGTCAAAGAAACTTTTCGACATATATTTTTCTTAGAAATGCTTTCAGAAAGTATCCCAATGTATTTCCTGTAGCTCTTCTTTCTTGGTGTGTTTTAAATCCCTCCACCATCTTTCTTCCTTACCATTTAAGTTATAGATGGAAAGCTGAGCCTTCATGTCACTTGAATACTTATGAACCTGGAAATACTTGCTCATTCCCAGCAGCCACTCTTCAGCCTTTTCCCCATTGTTTATTTCACCTTCATAGGTCGGGGCTCTTATTTTTCGAAACTCCCCCTAAAGACTATCATTGCTTCTTTACTTCTTTCTTCAAGGAGAAAGAGAGTCATCACTGGAAGGACTGTGATGATCTCCTTTCGGTGCTTCAGGGATCTTTTCTTATTTTTTCCTTCCCTTGGGCTGCTAGCCGATTTATGGTATGGTTCTCTTTTGGAACTCTTTGTGGACTGGGTAGGTTTACCCTATGGGATTCCTCTCGTCATATTTCTTAGTAATGATTCGTTTATAGCTTGTTGTTCTTTTCTTTCATTCAGGTTGTCTTCTCGAAGACTTCACAATTATGCTTGAAGACTGTGTATAGTCTTCAAAATATCAGAATTCAGCTCCACCACCAGTTCTCCTTCTAGGGTGGGGGTGTTCATTCTGCCTTGCCGACTGTTATCTCCCTCAATGTTCATAATTTGAACTGTTCGTGTAAAAAATCCTGTAACTGCAAAAAAATTTAATAACAGGAAAATTTTCTATTAGAAACCAAAATTTAATATTATACTTTATTTTCTCCACAGTGATTGCTTGGTGCGCCCATATGTCTCTTGGTATTGAAACTGGGCTCTGATACCACTTGTAATGTCCCCAAAAATCAAATTTTTTTATTTTATAGGCTAGTAAAAAATACCTAGATAGAACATTATTCACTTGTGGAACTATATCATACACTTCATGTACCACTGTTTACTCATAAGTTGTTCTTATGTTTTATCATTTACTTTCAGTCCTTATTATTAATGTTGTTTACTTACGATGTTGTACTGTTGTTTACTGCTTAGTCTTATGTTTATACATCTATCGTGTATGTGTCGTTATTGGATTTATGCTTCATCCTTTCTGCATAGTCATACTTGTTATTTATGAATTCCTAACTTATCTTTGTTTGTTGAAACAAAGTGGGCGGAGTGTCGGGACTCGTTCTCCCATGACGGTTTGAGAGGTAAAGGTGTTTACTTGTTTTTAGGCTTACTTACTTCTCAGAACTAAGGCACCTATTTTATTTCATATGCAGTTCATAATTTGCGACGGGGTCTTGTTTAAAGAGTATGAAAAGTCTTGATCCTAAATAACCTACTGTTGGTTGACTTTGGTTCTTTGCCGACTCATAAATATAACCAGGTAAAACACTATTCTCGTCAATTTACCTATCACCACTAAATTTCTTGTACACTACTTATGCTTCATTATGGTTTTATATTTCGTTGTTTGTATCTTAGTATGTTTTACATTGTATGTTTATTTTATTGTAGACTACTAACATCTCCTATGTTTTCTTAATTGTAGGTTATTATCTTGGCTTAAAAACAGACCTTTGATTTTTATGAGGGTTAAATGTTAACATGGCATATTACATATGCCATGTTCACTAAGCATTAAGCTTAGGACAATTCACATTGTACTAAGTTAAGGCTTTGAATCCTATGGTTTATATGTTATTATGTTTTAAGCCTTGTGGCTTGACTTAGGACTAGAGCATACCATACTTGGACTTTGCACTAACCTTGACCATGCAATGTATTAAACCTTGTGGAAAGTTTTGGGGTCGTGAATATATCATAAGGTTGAAACATATGTTAAAGGGTTTCAACCCTTGCATGGCAATGGAGACCAATATTATTTCAACGTTACCAAGCTATGGCTTAGTGGGTTTTGGCTTTGGTGGTGTAAACCAGTTGGTGCCATTAATGCACCTTGGTTTTTGTGGCATCCCTCACTTATGCCTGGGTCACGATGGTTTGGTCATTTCACTTGTCATTTGGGATTTGGTCTTGGCTCTGCGTAGGGGGAAGAATGGAGGCGACCTTCAGACCTGGAAGGTGAGATTTGATTTGGATTTCATGCCTGCATTTTCGTTTCGTTTTGAAGCCTTCATCGTTGCCATACTTCTAACTCGTGGTTTCCCTATTTGGTTGCAGGTTCCAAGGGATGGTGAGTAAGAGCAACGTTGCTCAGACTCTGTCATGGGTTTGACTATGAACGAAGTGCAAGGTAGGTCTTTCCAACAAGCTTACGCTTGTTGTCTCTCAGTGTTTCTACCTTGTGTTTCGTTGTTTGATGTCGGGGTTCTTTGTGGGGTTTGAATTCGCCTTCGGGCTTTGTAATGAACAAACTTGGTTTTTTAAATTAATGTTGTGGGTTTTGGCCATGGAGCAAAATAGCATTTCTCATAGGCTCTGTGTATTTAATTTTTGGATTATGTAAATTATCAAAGGATTGGAAATTTTGAGCCATAGGCTGTGCCATTATTTGCAATGGTGCCATAGCCCATTGGCACGCCTGTGTCAACTTTGACTGCGATGATTTCATTAGTGTGCATAATGTAAAGACTCTGTGTTTTATTAGAAGGTCATGGTCTTTATGCTTACTGTGTGTGTATATGGAATGTATGTTACGTTAATGGTTTTTTATCAAGGTTTATGAACATGCATACGCCTTCGTTGTGGTTTGTGTGTTGAGTATTTATATTTGGTTGAATGGTTAACAGCATGGGTTAAAGGCCATGCTGCATATGGCTTGAGCCTTTCCCTTAGTGGATGCGATAGCTCTAATGTATTTCATTACAGTTTGTACTTTGTTGATTTGCTTGTGGGGTGAATTCCTTAACAAAGTTAGTTTGTTATTAAATCCATACTGTATATTTTTATTTGGTAAGCCGTGGCCTGGGTGAATGCTGGGAAGCTTCAGATGGTTGTTTACTGTTATGATTTTGTGGGTTTTGTATATAATGTGGATTATATAAATATGCTAGGGTGCAAGCCCATAGTGGCCTTCATCATTGTGGTTAGACTTTTAAACAAGGACTCTATGTAATATTTGTCTTGGGCGAGGTCGTGCTTACAACATTGGGTAGAAACCAGGGTCTTACGGCCTCGCTGTAGCGTAGTGTTTGGTTATGGTTTTATTATGGGATTTGTTAATGAAGCCCTCATACTTTAATGTATAGCGTGGCCTTGGTAAATGATATCCATGGGTTTGGAATACTGTTCGGGGATACTTGTAATAATTTGTATTTTGATTTATAAAGAGAGTGTTGGGCTTGTATGCCCATAGGATCCGATTCATGTTCCCATTGTAAACACTTGGGTTTGTAATATAATTTTGATATGGTTTAATTCGTTTTATGGAATGAGATGTATGTTATGTAATTTTGGCTATTTTTTATGCATAAATGATATGGTTGTTTATTGAGGCCTGCGACTTGGTTTATGAACCCACAAGGTCGAAGTCGTGACCTATGTTTATCATTAATGTTTATGAGCTTTATGAGATGGGAATTTTGAATTATTTGTACATGTAATTATAATGTTATTTATTTTAATTACTAGGAATGTAGATTTAGATGTAAACACAGATGTGAATCTTTGTACCAAAAGGATGGTCATGATATTCTTGTTCATTTAATTATAATGTTGTTATTTAATGGAATGATTTTCTATTTAGTTTGTATTCAATGTGATAGGCCTTGAAAGGTCTTTAATAAATTATTTATCTTGGATTTAAATATAAAACAGTTTATAGATAGCTTTTAGATTTGTTTATGTAAGATGACATTATATATATATAATAGTTTAGTTATAGATAGCACCTTAAATTATCTAGTTGGTAAGTTTATGTATTTAAATATTGTTTCTAAGATAAATCTATTTTAATCTATAACATGTCTCTACTGACAAATGGAATATGTTAGTAGAGTATATAAATACTAAGTGATCAACATTAGCAGGTCTGAAATAACCTAGTTTGTACATAACCTGGATTTATCAATAATACTACTTACAGAAATTAACCTAGGGTGTGGAACCCTTGATGAACAATAGTAAATAAATTGTACTTGCTGAAACAAATCAATACATAAACCCTAGATAACCTGATATAGGAAATCACTTACATCCTAGGGTTAATACTTTAATATGCAAACCCTAGCAGTTTTAAACAGAGAAACATATACATTGGGTTAGAAAATGCAAACTAATCATTTACATAACATAGCTAGGATTTATTCTAGGAAAGTAGGATAGACAGTCTGGGGCTTCATACTTGTAAATTGAAGCTCTATTAATGGTTGAACCTGCACACTCAAATAATCAACATTAACAGTTCAAGACAGCTCTGACCTCTGATTTTGATGACCAAATCACTTGAGAAATACCATGTTCCACCCATGACCCGAAACCTTTCCTGGTTTTAAGTCGGATCCCCCCAAGATGAACTCCAACATGCAAGTAGCTTAGAGCTCCTAAGGTATGGTTTCCTATCTGGTGTATTAGATCTGGATCAGTTCTCATATTTCCTTCTAGGAAAATGTTTCTCCAAGAATTTACTTGAGAGCAAATAGGGAGAAAATGACTCCTCTAATGATAGATCAAAGCCCAAAGCTTTTCCTTGGCTTGAGTCTTTATAGGGAGACTTTTTAGTCAAAGGGACAATTAAATCAGGAAACCATGCTTTCTTGATTTAACCCTTTTCAATTACTATGGGTAATTATTAATATTTCAATTTAGGAACTTTCTTCTAGCTCCTAGTTAGACTTTTTAGGTTTTCGACTATTTATTATCTTTTAATAAGAAATAATAATTGATGGAGCTTCTTCTTCTTCTTTCATTTATTTATATTATTAATATATTTAATTCTTTATACATACCATGTATAAAGTACATAATAATATAACACTTTGTTAACAATGTCTTTGGGCATCATATACCATGATCCCCAGACTTAACGACACTTCTTCATTAAGTTCAAGTAGGTATATGGTTTAGGTCTACTAGGCTAGGAAACTCTAAACATCCTTGCATGTCGGATTTCTCTCGTATAATGTGGTATCTCTTCAGTACTTTGATGAGAATAGAGAAATTCAAAATTTCATTTAATCACTTATAAATAAGTACGATGAGATCAATATTTTTCTCGAGTCATTTTCACTCGGAAGTTATTAAATTATTTTCAGTAACCCCTAGAGCTTACTAGAGCCCATACTCAATGCTTAAACAAGGAGTTACAATTCAGTGTAATTCCAAATCTCCTTTCTCAACACTAATGCTAGGATGTACTTGTATGATACACCTAGGGATACAATGGCCAAGGATCCGATGCTCCAGAGCTTATGCTCAACATCAACATGGAAGGCTCCAGGGCTTATTGTAATATCCCTCTTGCATACCCCTAAATACTTTGTAATTGTAAATCATTATTGTACTTATTTCGGTGAGGAGCTCAAGGCCAAGGCCCCACCAAAAACAAAACCTTGTGATCTATATGAGTTAATTACCCAAGTGGTAAACTTAGGATAATTAAGAAAATTGCTTCAACTTAACGACATGAAACTAAACCCACTAGGGCTAAGAGTGAATGGTTATGGAGCCATGATATAATATCTCCCCATTTCGTGACCGTAAATGGAAAAGCAAAAGTGTAAAACCCTAGCCTCCTGCAAAAGTATAGGTGAATTTAATAACACAAAGGGATTGGAAAAACATGTCTAAATAGAACGATAATGGTGGACGAAATCCACTAAGGAAATGGTAAAACGTTTAGTCAAGCCTCGGGGACTGAGAAAAGATGAGCAACTCCCTCAATGACCTAAACTCCTAGGTATCAACCTAGGATAAAGTAAGTCAAGAAGAGGCTAGTCTACTTCGGTTAGAAAAATAATGGATCATTATGATCCTCTTTTCTTAAAAGGAAACCAAATGTTTAACCTAATACTCATTATGGCTAGATATGAGCTTTACGGAAATACAGGTATGAGTTACCATGTAAATATCATAACAAGGATATAGCTATTATATATATAATTATATGTGTTATATCTTAGATTATAAAGCTATATGGACGGCCTATATGTAAATATATATGATAACAATTATCATTACGATGATGGATAATTGGACTTGGGACAAGTAATCGGGATTTGGCACATTAATGAGAAATTTAAGGGCATGACTTCCTAGAGGAAATCATGGGATTTATTCCCGTAACAAGAAAATATTGTCAAATGTCTTAAAAACAAAATTTGGACATTTGGAGGAATCATTGTGCCACTTGGCTCCTAGCTAGCTAAGAGGGGGAAACAAATTAATTATTCCAACAGCTATCAAGCTGTGGGGAAACCCAATCTTTGCATTTAAAAAGGGAAATCTCTACACTTTGGAGGGGGAGGAGGATGAGTACGCCTTTGGGGAGAAAAAGTAATGTTGGATGGGACAATTTTCCATTTGTTCACTGGGAAAGTTGAATTGGGAATTGGGGCGGGAGCTCCATACCAATGTATTCAGTTGGAATACCTTTGACATATGCAAGAAATCGTGTAGGTGCTTTAATATCAGGGCTTGTGCGGCCTGATATGAGTTACAACTCCAAGAGTTATATATCGAGGAGACTCGATGGGGATGAGGTATTTAACATGATTGTGTTTTGCTTCCCTTGCTAGTTGTTGGCTGTCATCACTCATTTCATCTAGGTATGCACTCTTGAAATTGTGTTATGGAGAGGGAAATGCACTATAGGATTTCCCATTATCTATCTTGAGCTTTCATATGCATAAATCAGACGGATTGATCACCTCTAGATGTGTTCAACCTGTATCTAGGTTTGGAGTGTTATGTGTTTAGGGAATATGGTTCATATCTAAAGGGTATGGCTATTTTTAGGGTCTAAGGTATTTGCACAATGTTTTCCAACACACCTGCATGATCCCTAGTGGCTATATTATACTCTTTGAAATTTTTTTGCTGTGTGTTTATATCCTTTGCTTGGATGAATCTCGGTGGAAAAAATCGAATCCAGATCTCTACTAAAAATATTAACCTCTCAATGCATCGATCATCACATAGTAATTTTGTTTCTACTTCTTTGTATTTCGTTGTATGGTCATATCCTCAGCTTGGATGAATCTTGGCATTAAATATAGATGCAGAACCCTAATGACTACATGTGCACATTGGGAATGTTTGACGCCAGCAAATCTGAAGGTTTTCGCATGCTATCCGAACATGGATAACGAGACCCAGGGTGTACTATATGTGATTTACCATAATCCTTACATTCTTTTTTGGATTTATATTTGAATCTGTGAGCATAAATCCCAGCGCATTTCTCTGAACTTGAAAACCAAGGATGCATTGGCTGTGGGAATCGAATCCTCTGCAATGATAACCTAAGCCTCCTGCTATTTACGTTTTAAAATATAAATATACACTATAATCCATATATCCTATGTGATGCAAATAAATATTTTGTCTGCATTTTGAGTTTAGAAATCAATCTAAACTCTCCTGCCATTCATCAGTGGGATCTCTAAATATATATATATATATATCTAAACTACTTACCAAGCATAGATGTATTATAGCGCGGGCTATGGTAACATCTTGGAACATAAATATGGCCCACGAACGAGATTTATGGAGTCAATAGAGGTTACGATTCTTCTTCTACTATGTTCTTTGCCAAGCTTTAAGGTTTCTAAATAATAGCTTGATTGAAGGAAGTTGAAGGTTGAACACACTACTCCTCTTAGATTGTAAAGTGCTATGTATTTAGAATCATCGTCACTATTATTTACAATGGATTGCTAGGTAATACTCTATAAAAGTTATATTTGTTGTGTATTGACTTAAATATTGCTCACTGCCTGGGTGGGTGGTAACCACGGAATTGAGAAGTTGACTTTTATTTCTATACTCTTCCTAAGAGTTAGGGAGTGATATTTTAAGAGAAGAGGACCCTCTCATTTATTTAAATATTATTCAAACAATCTCAATGCATATATGGATGATGGTTCAATAAGTATCTAGGTTTGTTTGGAACTCAACATACTTTAGCCAAATGCTTGAGTTTCGTTCTACATGAATAGAGAGCATGATTGAGCTATAATGTATTAAGGGTTTAATGGTTGAGTTCTTTATCAAATATAAAATTGTGTATTTCTTATCCCCGATGAAAAGAAGGGTTGGCTATGAGGCTGATATGTGATATAAAATATTCTCTATGAAAGAGAAATCAAGGAGACAAATTGCAGCTAGTGTACTGCGGATTTGTAATCTTCTTGAAGAATAAAGTAATAAAATATTCACAAATTTTGGTGGACGTAACCCTTGGATAGGGTGAACCATGTATATCTGTGTTTTAATTGATAATGTGTTTTATTGAGATTGTGTTTTGTTTGATATTGAGATACATATAATGCTTTTTATTTAAGTGATAACTAAATTACTACTTGCTTAATGAATAAGCTGATTTTCTTGATGTATAATTACATGAATGCAAACAAGTTTTGAATGTACTAAGGAATAGCCATGACCTAATAAATAGTCTCTCAAAGTGTTTGCTATCTGGTATGAAACAATAAGAATGAGTCATACTAAGTAGTGTAGTATTTCCTAAAAGTAAAAATTGGATAGTCGGTATCACCTTAACATAAGCCTTAATGGAGTTGTTACTTATAACTTACATGACCTTTTATTATTGATAAAAACATAAAGGTAGGAAATGGAAATGGGTTTAGATTTCCAGTTAAAGAATTTATATCCCGATTTTAAAAGTAAGTAATCAGTATTGTGTGTAATCTTCCTACCATGATGTTGATTGGTTAAAATGGTATTATGTGATTATACACTCTTAGGAGATTAATGGGGTTGTTCTTTTGGTTATAGTAAAAAGTAAAAATTTACTCCATTTTTCAAGAATTTACATGCAAAATTTTGGGTATGTTACATATGGTATCAGAGTTAAAGTGACAACACTCGGGCCTATTTGGGCTCAACATGAAGTTAGAAAGCTTTCGGACCTATTTAGATGTTAAGACTAACCAATAAAATGATTTTTGTGATGCATGGAAATGATGGACGAGGGAAGAGTAACTAAAGAGGATAAACAAAAGGAATACCATGACAAGTTAATTGTTCGAATGGAAACATAAGAACTCTAGTGTTACCAGCTTCCCAGCTATGGGCATCTCCAAGGCCGGAGAACTAGGTGCATAAGAGATATTCAAGGTCCAGTTAAGTCAGAAACAGTAATTGTTTCAGCCTCTTCCCAACACCCAAATTGGGCATTAAAGTAGCAATGAGTATGGTTTTAAGACCATAAATCGAACAGAAAGGGTGGAGGAGCAATGGAGATCGAAGGGCAGTTGAGGGGTGAGAGTATACATTGCTAGGCTTGAGGAATGTATCATACTGCTAGGCCTCAAGGTGGCCTTTGACATTGGGAATTGTCCTTCCAGAGCTGTTGCTCAAGACGTCCTGTTCATTTCCCATGCTTGTATGGATCACATTCAAGTATATGCCAACATTCCTAAATGTGTCAAAAACTCCATGGTAAGAAAAATTGTAGTTGAATTCTATTCACTTGAATTTTGGCAGCAGACTAGTCGTAGGTAAAGACTGGTTTATGTACAGGCCTTGGTAAATTTCTTTTGAGGTCGGTTCATATTTCTATTTGTGCTTTTAGACAATTTGATAATTTGTTCTAGTCATTATTCCTCATATGGATCACATTCAAGTATACGCCAACATTCCTAAATGTTTCGAAAACTCCATGGTACAAAAAATCATAGTTGAATGCTATTCACTTGAATTTGGTTGCAGACTAGTCGTAGGTAATGACTGGTTTATCTACAAGCCTTGGTAAATTCCTTTTGAGGTCGGTTCATATTTTTATTTGTACTTTTAGACAATTTGATAATTAGTGTAGTTTTATGGTAAACATGCTAGTGCCAGTCATGGCTTCCCTGACAACGCATTTTTCTGATGATGTTTTATACATAGTATGATATAATGAAAGGAAAATTTCCTGTAAAAGGAAACAAAATGTTAGGAATTTTCCACAGTTTCATTTCCATTGTGATCTGTCGTGCCTATATAACATGAGTTTTAAAGGGACAAGGATAGTTTCAATTCTCTGGAATAGATACCCATCAAGTTTGGTGCCTTACTTGAGAAAAGTCTACTCTTTGCAGTGCAACCCCTCAAGTGAAAGAGATAGAGAAAATGGTCTGGTTCAAATCACAATGGAGCAACTACCCAAAATTGGCATGAATACCAAGCAGGGTAACTATGCCCATTGAACAATTTGATTATAAGCATTGGTTCAGGATTATGTTGGTGGAGTTGGTGAAATTATTATGCCTCTAAGATGACATCATATCTGCATGAGGGTTGATTTAGAAGAAATAGTATGCTAAAACCTATGGTTACCCTTGATGAACACTATTCATTTTTTCCTTCTTATAACCTTAATGAACACTATTCATTTTGTCTTAACACATATGTATTCGTAGCTTGCTCCGCCCTGTTAAAAGGAGGTTTTACTTAACTTGTATTAGCTCCATTGAGAAGTATATTGTTACCTCTAAAAGACACTAATAGGCAAATAGTACGATATAGAAATTGGAATTTCTATGTCCCTAGTTTGCCACTCATAACTATTGTGTAAAGTTGGAATGTCCCTTCACCCATAATTATCCAAAGATAAATGAGTAAAGAGGTCTAGGGATATTACTAATTGAAAATGATAAGTGATGGACTATCATATAAAGTTATGTGCTAACATTGCAGGAGTATGCCCGGAACACTATCAATCGAAATTGACTGTAGTAAACATATTCACTAGCTCAAATAATAAAGTTAAGAATGAGTGATGTTTTAACTTGTTATATATTGTCGGATTTTGAAGTTTCTAAGAACGAAGGAGTAACTGTGGATTATATCATTATGCACTAACATTTCAGGTTTTTATGAGGTGTATGACCGTTGTCATGATCAACGTACATTATGGAATATAAATTCACTTGTGTAAACAAGTTGTGCTCAATTGCTAAAAAATGAGTAAGGATTTACTTTTGGATGGTTTACAGGTTTGTATGAATCATGAATTATGGTAGAGGTACAAATCACTACAACTTATGAAAGGTTGATGATTAAATTGATTTAATGATTGTTTATCAATTGATGTTAATTATATTTTAACTAACCATGAAGTTGATTCACGAATCAGGGCAATGACAGTGAAATCACGTTAAGCACCAAGTGTGTGTGCAGCAAAAGTCAAGTGTTGTAATTAACATTAAATGCAAACAAGGAAAAATATATGTCGTGGGAGCACAATGGTGTTAGGAAAATGATTGTCGTGTGAGCACATTGGTGTTAGGAAAATGAAGTGGTAGGAAAATTGATAATCTAACTCTACCTAATTTTTTTTCAGGACTCAAGTGGGAAATGGGGTGGAAAAATAATTCCGGGACTCAAGCTAGGAGGCTTGAGGGGAATCATGATAGATTTATGATATCAATATTAAGACCTAGGAAAAGCTCGACATTTGGAAGACATGACATTGTTTGATGTCATTAAGGAGAAAATTTTTGACTAGCCATCAAAAGGGAGAGTAACCTCAGATATAGCAGTAAGTACACAAGGGAATTGGAAAATAACTCAAGGGAGAGTTTGAAAAAATGAACGAATGAAAAATGTGATAACAAGTTGTCCAAGTAACTAGACTATCACATGTTTTAATGGGTAAATGAAAAGAAAACCTCAATAGGAAAAGTTCCCTCGAAGGCAGGGAGATATGGAGAATTTAAAAGGGTTCTGATTGAAAATGATGTTAATTTCTGAATGAAAGAAAGCATTCTGAAGACTAGTTAAGTATCCAAAATGTTGGAGATAAAATATGTCCTCCCAAAATATAAGTAAATATGGATTACTTATGAATCAATTACTTTATTAAAAAGTAATTATGTAAATAAAAACTAGAAGATGCTCCATAAATTGTGGTGTTGCACTAGTACAAAATGAGGAATTAGCTACTACGTGACTAAAAATTCTAGTCACCACTGGTTTTTCAAGTGATTTACTACTAAATATGAGCAATTTTGATTGACTGAACTATAAACGACTAATTGTGTCACCAATTAACAAATATAATTAGATAATAAGTGATAGAGTTAAAAATTACTAACATAAATGACTAATTTAGTCACGGAATAAACAAATGACTAGCTAGAAGAATATGAATTAGTCATTTATGTTAGTCATTTTTTATTGTTACTCCAACAATGTAAAATTGTAATTTTTGGACTTTAAAAACTTATGCAATGGATAAATGGGGGCTTCCAATTGTCTTCCCAAAGGTTGCAATTCATTAAATAATTGAAATTATGACCCGTTTCACAAAACTTTCCTACATCACATATGTTTTTATAGAAAACAACTCTATGTTTGATGAACTAGGAAAAGGGGTTGTTGATTCATAAGAAGATATGTTCGTCTAGATAGAGTCTTAGGAAGATGAGGTATTTTATCCCCCTCACAAGCACATTCACTTTAATTTTTTCATGTTTTGTATCTTCAAGGTTGGTATAGTTTTTGAGATGGAGTTCTCTAGAGCTAACAATAAATACCCAATCTAATATTATACCAGTAATTTATGGTCTATAAGTGAAACTTTTTGAAACTCCCAAACAATATCAAATACAAATATTACAAAATATACCATTACTCATTATATATATAAGAATAAAATAAATGATGGAAAAAGATATGTTTATTATATTGACCAAACCCATCAATTTCTCCATATAAATCACTCATACAATCCCATGCTTCATTTTACATTCATAAACAAACATATGCTATAGTTCTTTGCATTTTCAACAAGTTTACTATATTGACCAAACCCATCAATCTCTTCATATCAATCACTCATGCAATCTTGTGTTTCATTTTACATTTATAAGAAAATATTCAACTTGGTAAAAACGAATTCACACATGGTGTATATATATCCGGTGTAAACCTTGATTAATTTTGTAACTATGTTTTCATTATTCAACTTCGTAAAAATAAATTCACACATGGTGTAGATATGTGCATCTTAAAAACTGATTATTAGTTTTGTAACTTTGTTTTATTTTAGTGCAAAAAGTTAAAAACATGTAAAGTAAGTTTTAAAAAAACTTATTACTTTGGAATATTTATCTTGTTACAAAGGAATAGTTTGTTCCTATATCATTAAAAAAATAAATTGCTTTTCTAAAGTAATATAACAAAAAGGAATGAATTAAGTTGTTTCACATCTCTTCTTTATATATAATAATCATTAATTCGAGTAGTAAACACCAGCTCAGCGTTCAAAATTGAACCCTTCCCAGCCCTTCCAAAGGGTTCTAGCCCTTCCTAGAAGTGTAAAATTAAAATTGCCCTTCAAAAAAAAATTAAAATCTAAATTTCACCCTTCCAATTAAGAAGGACACAATTTATATCAACATTTCAATAGAAGAGCAACATTTGAAATTATCCATCCATATAAATTTCTCAAGATGTTGAAATTCCTATGCTATAAAGTTCTACTCATTAATCAAAATATTGGAAATATCATAAATTATAATCACTCACTCACTCACGTCATGCCCTCAGTGTTTAGTTGTGCAAGATGACCAATGATCACTGACGACTACAAGGCACTAGCCACCAAGATGTGACTTTGAATCCCAAGTTATTTGGGGTTGCACTCTAAAGTGTGACAATGTGTCAGGGATTACAACTGTAATAACAAAGAACAACTACTAGTCTACTACTAGGACCGAAACGAGCCCAAAACTTTGTGCCTGCTATCTATGTGAACCTGACTACCAATTTCCACTCGTTTTTTGTCAAAATGAAATTCAAATGGATAGTTTGATGAGCCCTCCTCTACAAGATTTCATTGTGTGCATGAATATCACAGACGCACGACAACTATAAATAGCACTCAATGCATGAAACTACAAATAATGGCATGCTTCTAGGATCACACATTATGCAGAGGTCAATTTATGCATTGATACAGGGAGGTGTCACTAAGTACTTGATACAGAAAAAAAATGAGCTAGAAAGAAAAGTGGACCAAAGCACCACAATGGTTATTCAGAAATTTAAAATAACAATTTTTGCCTTAAGAATAGTCTTTAATTTGATGGGTGACATGATCATGATGTAATCTCCCTCCATCCTTCCAAACATTTGTGGTTTCTCACAACTTTTTTCATGGGTGTTCACCACCAAAATACATATAAAAACTACTTGTCTTTACATCATCTTCTCTTTAAATCCTCATCTCATAGACATAACTAAGGATTATTATGCATGCACATCCTCACCTTATAATATCAATTGGGTCAAGGCACAGAGACATCCATAAAATATCAAATGTATCAAGACACAAAGAGTAAGAGACAACTATAAGTAAGTCTTATATTAAATTTACTATATAAGTCTTTAATTGACACTATCAACTGAGATTTGATACGTTGGATTGTCGTGATATTCTTTTCACTCCTTACCAATGTGATATGAAAGGCATTCTTTGAAGGTGAAGTCCAGAATTTTACATCTTCTTCCTCATTCTCATGCCTTTTGGTAAGACAATAAGGAGGGTAGTGACCCACATCAACATGTAAAATGGTTTCGACATAGAGGTATACAAATTAATTGTTTTCATTAAATAACATAAATTTCCTACCTATGACTTTTGATTCACCGAATCGTGGAATGGTACAAAACACAACAAATTTTAGAACCGTGAGCTCTTAATTACTCACACCTAGAACTTTCTCAAAGCATGCCATTGATAAACTTATTTTGGTGTTCTAGTTCACTTTAAAAGGAAGATTGTTGAGACTTAGATATGCAGTGAGTTGCAAGGATTTAATTGACTTGGGCTTGATTCCATTGCCCCTCCATCCCTTACATGTATTTTGTTGCGTTAAGTGTTAAACAACAAAATTTGATGCCTTGACCCCAAAGATGATATCGTTGCTAACTTGCTTGGTATGCAGTATTTTTTTAATGTTTTTTTAGTTGTGTATTATTTTTTCTTAGGTGCCCAATACCATCATTCTTACATCACTCAGGATTGGACTGCTACTCTCTCTCTAGTTTGAATTAAGTTTTTGGTTGTATATATTGGTTGTAGGTTTATTATAGCCTTGTTTTACTTAGTGGATTCCTTTTGTACATAGTTAACAGTAAGTAATTCTCTCATAGTTCTAGTTTTTCTTTAAGACTATATCTAGGTACGACATTTTGCACCATGCATAAGATCAAGTGAATTCCCCAATATGGTTAGTGCATAGTCTAAATAGTTTTTTTTGTATAATGAAGCATGCTCCAACTTGAAAAAAATACTATAGAATAGTTGTTATGTTACTTACTCTAAAATTAGTGTTACATATTTGTCAAATTAATGCATTTAAATTAAGTTTTATTGAAGATATGTCATATTTTTGTATAGATATTAAAAGGTACTCAATTCTTTAAAATTGTAAAAATTTAAATGAACAATATTTGCTTTTTTGCATTTTTGAAAAAACAATTTAATTAATTTATACTTGCCAAATAAAGTACAACTATTTATGCTACCCTTCATCTTTAAAGGGCTCGGAGAATAAAACTATTTATATTGTGCTTCATCTTTGAAGGGCTCAGAGAATAAATGCCCTTCCAATTGAAATTAAGACCCACCCTTAAAATTTGATCACTGCTCCCACTCATTGTTCTGCAAGCCAACCAAAATACAAATGAGGTTGTTAATAACCTTCCCAACAAGGCTCTGGCAGGATTTCTGATCCCATAAGACTAGGTATTATTTTGCCAGTAACTACTCAAAATTAGGATTTGAGAAACGTCGCTTCGTCACTTTAAACTGTTCTATCTAACCTTCCATTCCGCTTGTCGTTCTGTGTGTCATTTTTATAACAGAGGTCAGAGGATATTCACAGATCTTGTGATAAAGCTGTCATGCACTTCTGCTATTTCGATGCACTTCTGTTATTTCGATGCATGTGTTTATACGTATAGTCTTCATCAGAGGGAAGTTGGAACTTGCAGAGAAGTTGAAGAAATGAAACTTTGAAATTGCCTTTATGTTTCTTGTAGAAGAATCTTGCTGCCATAAATGATTTTGGAATTCCCAAAAAACCTATCATGGGTCACCTGGATACATGTATGAATCAGATTAGAAATAACATGATTGTTTATCTTCTTGTAGCTGCAAGATCAGTCTCGTTTGTCATTTCTTTCTCTTGTGACGGTCAAGAAACAGTGAAGAATCCTAGTCTTAGGAGAAATTTTAGCTTCCATCCGAGTTACTCCCAAGATGTGGACAGTTTGGCTCCATCTCCATCTCCTGAAATAGTAAGTTATGGAGATAAAAAGAGTATTTCTCTAGAAATCTGGCTACATGGAAATAACCCTAGTGTAGATAGTGATGGCTACCAAAATAGTAATAGTTTAAAGTAGAAGCACAGTGGTGAGAATTTGGCTTTGAAGAAGGCACAATTGGAGAGTCAGTATCTAGAGCACGTTGTGGAAAAAGAATCTCGACCAGTAAATCAATATCAAAACATCTCTGAATTTCATGCAGTAGTTGACAATACTTATGGTAAAGTATATGCAGTGAAAAAGAAAGAAAACCCACCAGTCTAGTGTGATATATATTCTGGGAAATGGGTTAGTGATGATGCATATCCTCTTTATCTTTATGGAGAATGCTCTTATATGAGCGACGCATTTGACTGCAAAGGGAACGGGCGCCCGAAATTAGGATATACACAATGGAGATGGAAACCTAGAGATTGTAATATTCCTAGGTATGCAAAACTACTTTTACATTTACGAATTCTCTGAACACTATATTCATGAAATGCCTCTCAAATTAGCACTTGTCTTTCCTTAAAGGTCGAATGCTATAGAAAATTTGGAGAGGCTGAGGGGAAAGAGACTCATGTTCATAGGGGACTCCATCAATCATAATTAATGGGAATCCTTAGTCTGCATTTTGAGAACTGTAATGCCTGAAAAGAGAAAGAAATTCATATCCAAAGGCGCCATAACTACTTTTCTAGCTAAGGAAAGCTTTTTAACAAAAACAACTTTTCATTTTGTTTCCACAGGCTGAATAGAAATTTAAGTAACAAAGAACCTAATTTATGGCAACGTGTTGCAGGATTATAACTTTACATTGGAGTTATTTTGGGCTCCATTCTTGGTCTCTACAAATTCATATAAGAATAAAAAAAAATTATTTAGGCTGAAATTTATTTAATATGTTAAATCTGATGATTGATCACTACACCCGTAACAGAGTTAAATCGCAGAAAGAGGATTAGAGGAAGGTGTGGGCGTGGAAGAGGGGTCCATCCATTCATGATCGACATATTATCATTGATCACTGAGCCCCTTCTCAGGCCTTACCATTACCCTTCTGCGCATGATTTTCTCAAACTATGAACTCTTTCAAATTTAAGGCATTTGCTTTTAATATTCTTGTTTATTGTCAATTTTATGCTAAGATTTGAATCCTGAAGTATGTATATGTGAATGAATGGTGATTGGCTGATATTTGCAGAAGGTCATTTGGTGGAATGGGTGGAGGACCAATGCGTGGGATCTCGCCTAGTTATTCTGCGAGTGTTGAAGTAGATGCGATGGTGACAGGGGAGGAGATTCGAACTGCTGTGACCTCGGATCCTTACCCACCCTATATCCATGGCCCTCTTCTCACAACAGTAGAGTCTTCTTCATAAGGTAATTCCAATTCTTGAACAAGGAAGGAATTTTCAGGTATAAAATGTGTCTGTTTTAGTTGGGGTTGTTAGTTCGATCCTGAGTCATCACAGTTTTAGTTTTGAAAAGTTTGGCCCCTTAATCTTACAACCCTACATTGCAGAAATGACTTGTGAATTAAGTTTCTAGGGTGGGGGGACTTGTGGGCTCCACTTTTTGAAATTAGCGGGGAGGGCAACATGCAGATACTTCAACCATCGAATTTTATACATATGACTATAAGGCTAATAATAACAAAGAATTGAAACTTATGTGAATTAGAAAAAAAATTCAAATGTGAAATATAATGTGATGCAAAATTGGAATGAAGATTGAAAGTAAAAATACGAAAATCTGAAACTGAAGGTGAATACTGAGAAAGATGAAAATCTGTAAATTGACACTGTAAACTGAGGAATTTTTCTTTTGAATATCCACTGCTGGCCACCACTATCAAATTTATGCAAAGAACAGACTCTTAGACTAAATTATTGGCTAAATTCATATAATAGATCACAGGGCATGGAAAATGCAAGTCAGACTGTAAATCATATTGTATGTTCATTAAATCTTAGACAACAAACTATCGTTGTTGAAGGTGTTATATTCAATGCTTTGAAAGTAAGGATATGAATGGTCTTGATCGGCTTCAGGGTCAACCCTTTTCTAATAAGGTCATGTACCAACCTTCCTTTGTGTTTCTATGTCATCATCAATATCTTTTTTGGCCAGCATTGCATACAAAGTAGCTACCATTAGGTTAATGTTGAAGTTCCTTCATGCTGAGAGGCATAAATGTAGTGAGGTAGTTGTGCTTGTATTGATGTGGAGAAGGTTCAACTCACACTTGAGGAATAAAGATTGGACATGAACTTCCACAGAGGTTCAATGTGAATGTGCTGAAAGTGGTTTTAGATAATTCTATTTTGTAATTTATTTTAGAAAAAATGAAAAGTATTATATTTAGCTGAGTCTCATAAAGTGTATTTACTACATTAATGATTTGGACTAAGATTAATGATTTGGAGGCAGATTTGTACAATCAGTAATGTTATGGACAAAAAATAAAAAGTAATTAGTTAGTTAATTAGTAATTAGTTAAAAAGTAATAAGATAAAAAGGCTCATAAGATAAAAAAGAAAACCCAAAAAAAAAGAAAAAAAGAAAAATCCATATCCGCTCATAAAATCAAAATGTAAAACCAAATAAAATGTCATTAAAAAAATGACTCCTCAAGAAACTGGATGCCTCTTAGTGCTTGATAGATCTGCATTTATGATGGATCTATGCTAGTTGTACAGTAGGCCATACAACTAATGTTAATATTTTTTGTGCGGGCCATACCTTCTCAGTAGTTCTTAAAACTCAATTCTAGGGTGATTTGTTTACTGTGTTTCATTGTCATACCTAAAATGATATTTTTTGGTGGAAAAAGGCTACCTTGCCATACATGAAATGCAAGAAAATGTGTCTGTGACAAAAGACTCGCATGTTGTAATTCCCATGTCAATTTTCTTTGATTCCTGAGCATAGCTTTAGCTGATGCATGCTAGGCTATGTTTATCTAAAATGTGGAAGGGTTGCTTTTTATTTGTGTGGAATTTAAATGTGTGAACTCTCTTTTTCCAGTGAAAAAAGCTTAATTTTATTAATAGATAACAAAAATATATTCTGCAGAAGAGGCTTGTTTCTAAGCCTTTTCAAAATACTTCTTTTCAGCTCAAATAGTTTGTCCCATATGTGGTCCCAAAATCCCATACACAGGTTTACAGCCATATCACCAAAACAATAAAGTCCTTGATCTGATAGAAACCAAAAATCTGTATATCCAGCAAGCTCTTCCATGCCGAGAATCACTGATTTGAGTTTCACATCTTTGAAAATTGCTGAAAGTTTCGATCAGAATTCAGTCTAAATAAGCAGGGCCAAATCATCTATGAACTCTGGTAGTAAATGTGGGAGCTCTCAGATATGCACTTGTTTATTTATGGAAGTTATTTCCTTTTTACCCTCAAGTTGCATAAACAAATGATAAGATGACTAGTATTTTTGTGTATCTTATACTAAATAGAGATATTGTATAGGGGAACCTTGTAGCTAATAACATGATCTGCTAAATTTATGCAAGTTTATTGCTTGTTAAGACAAATAGGTGAATGAATACACATGTTTTTTTGTTTAAATGAAAATACGATTGTTGATTAAGATCATGAAACTTCAATGAAGGGTCAAGATTTATATCAGATCCATGATTTATTTATTCTCTGAGATGTGTTTTAAAATCACTATATTTGATATTCCCAAGGAATAAATAAAAATATACATTTGACTAGTTCTGCGAGGACTCAAGTGTGCTGGATACTGTTTTGTTGTCCATCATTAAAAAACAAAGAAATTTAAGAAAACTATTAAAATTATTCCTTACATATTCTCTAGGATACTCAATTTGTCATCAATATAGAATCATCAAAAGAGTCCTAATATCTAAACCAACAATACAACAAGACGAGCATAACCAGTGTCTACATCCCTCAGCTATGACTCTGAGCTAATCTGTCATTAAGTGGTTGTTAGTACAAGTCTTTTCTGAATCAGATAGGAAGTGACTTTTCTAAATTCTTGTTTGGTTTAGGTACCCTTCTGTAACAACAAAGTATATTTAGAAAGCTTGTCTACCGTTGAGTTGAAATCTTGGTAAATGTGTCCAAAAAGGATTATTATTATGGTTTCAAAACAATTTTTGACCTCTTGAACTTTGTTCATGCAGGCCCAGATTCTCGATGCTGGACAGATGATTATCCCAATATATGATAAACTTTGAATCTCCATAACCTTGAAATTGTTTAATACCTCCATTCTCAGTTGTTTTCCACAGTCTGAATGTAGACTTTTGCCCTGCTTGCCCCTTTACTAGCCTCATAGTTTAGCAACAAATGAAAAAGAAGAGTTGTTAGTACAAGTCTTTTATGAATCAGATAGGAAAGTGACTTTTCTAAATTCTTGTTTGGTTTAGGTACCCTTCTGTAACAACAAAATATATTTAGAAAGCTTGTCTGCCATTGAGTCGAAATCTTGATAAATGTGTCAAAAAAGGATTATTATTATGGTTTCAAAACATTTTTTGACCTCTTGAACTTGGTTCATGTAGGCCCAAATTCTTTATGTTGGACAGATGATTAGCCCAATCTATGATAAACTTTGAATCTCCGTAACCTTGAAATTGTTTAATTCCTCCATTCTCAGCTATTTTGCACAGTCTGAATATAGACTTATGCCCTGCTTGCCGCTTTACTAGCCTCATTGTGTAGCAACAAATGACAAGAAGATTAAAAAAAAACAAAGCACCAGCTCCACAAATACCTAATACATAGATCCATCTTAAGCCCGCAACTATGAAGCACCAAGAGGGATCAAATTTCTTGTGTAAATTTTTTCTGGACATGAACAAAATTTAATATAAAAAAAATTACACCTCGAGAAATTGTATTCCTCTTGGTACTTGATAGATACGAATTTAAGATGGATATATGCTAGTCTATACAAATCCGACCTAGCTCGACATCCAAACAAAATACCCACGCATGCACAAATATTTACACATTAGATTATGTGTAGGACATGGGTTGCGAAATAGGCTATTACACCCTGACACCCCTAAGACTATCCTTTCAATCTCAATTTATGCATTTGTTAGAAAGTTTTTTTCATTTGCAAGTAATGATTTTTGACATCTAATATATAAGATAAGCTTGCTTATTTCTTTGAGGCGGATAATCATATGGAAGGCACTAGATAGGTGGAATGGTCTTTCTTAATTTTCATACATAAAATTTCTAGAAAAGAACAGAAACTACATGGTATGATGGTACTATCTCAAAAGCACTCACCTCTTTGTGTTTGTGTATTGTTTCTTAAGCCCATTGGGGACTATCAAACATATATGAGAAAGTTGTCGGCTCTCATTTTCTATCTATGTTGTATAAATTGAATCTTGATCAGGGTTTGTTCTAGAGTTTTTTACGAGGTTTTTGTTTTAAATTTATAGCATTTGTGGTTAGCTTAGATATGCCTTATGCCAATGAGCACTTTCAAAACATCTTAATATTTTATTGGTACATTGATATGGACCCATCATATGTTGTATATCTATTTGCATCTAAATTATCTCCATTTATAATTTATCTCTTTGCATGTAAAATGAGTGTCACATTGAAAGTGTAATTTGAAAGTAGCTGAGAGGTCCTTTATCGATCAAGGATCCCATTTCCCAATACAAACATTATAATTGAAACAGTTTCTCAGTGTCCTTGAGTAAGTTCAATGTCTACAATTCTTCTATTTTTAATGTGTATGATTTTTATTATAAAAGTGCTTTCAATCATTTCACCTTGCTTAGTTTGATGGCATAACATTTTACTCAATGCTTTAATGATCTGGAAAACCATACATGCATTCTATTCCATACATTTACTAACATCATGATATTTGTCCCTGGGTCACAAAAAGTGGCATCCATATACTTGAGAAGTGCTACTGCTAACTATACAGTCCCACATTTATAGCATTATGCAGTCTAAATTGTAGGTAGCTTCAAATCTATTGATTGTTGTAGATTTCAATATAGTAATCTCAGTTGATCCTTATCAAAATTTTCACAACATCAAGTTGCCTCTTGTTCCTCAAACCTACAGATTTCCAGTGATTTCGATCATTTTAAGTCAAGTTCAACCCATAATTTCTAGCATCTTTCTGATTTGACTGCCAATGATCTCCAGTTTTTTAATCAAAGGGGAATGCTCGCATGCCTCTCAACTACTACTGGGGATTCCAAAGCATGCCTCTCAACTACTACTAGGGGTTCCAAATCATTCCCTACAAGGGGGTGAATGGTGGGGGCAAATTGATTAAAAAATCTTTGAAATGTGTGTGTGTACATTGATTATTAATCTTTCTAAGACTAAATTCAAATTTCTATCCTATATACACTTTATATCATGTCAGATGGTTATGCATGGATGTTTGGGTTCACCTATTTGAATTTCAAATTGTCTAATTATTTGTACTATAGCATATATTTATGTTAGATGGCGATGCATGGATGTTTGGTTTCACCTATTTGAATTTCAAATTGTGTATAATTGTTTGTACTATAGCATATATTTTTGACTAATTATGTTTCATTCCTTTAAAAGTACTATTTTTTTGTTTTTATCTATATTTTTCTGTATTCTTAAGGGTGGGGTGAGGATCCACTCTATCCTGACTTTGTCGTCCAATTTGCTACACTCTAAAATTTATGAGGTCTCTACAGCCATCAATTCTTGAGATATTTTTATGCCTTAGCATTTAATTTTTGAGGCAACATTTGATTAAGATTTTGCATTTTTAATTATTTTTGTTTGCAAGAATGAAATTTTAGAATTAAACAATGACAACTACAAATGCCTAAAACCAGTACTTTGAGACAATAGCGTAACATTATAATGTGTGCCACTACACTAAAATTTATAGAAATTTTACAATTACAAGTTTACAAATTCAATACAAAAATTAAAATGTAACAAAAGGCTGACTTTGCTCTGTTCACTATTGAAGGTTGTGGCCTATATAATTTCGCTCTACTCTAGCCACTGTTGTAACATGTACCTTGTAGATTGTTGTTATTATGAAATGATACTAGTTATGAGTAGTACTAAAACCGTGGTTTGGTCTCTGAGCAAAACCCTGATAAAAAATTAAAATTAAAACCATGATTTGTGGTCTAGTCATTGGTCTGAGACTAAGGTTGTAAACTATAGCCCTAAGCTACTACTGTTGAAGTATTTAACCTTGTGACTTGTAGCTACTAGAGGCCATTGTCAAACCCTTCAAATTTCATACTTGTAGCAAGTGTTGTTAAACCCTATGGGCCTATAGCCTTGACATTGGGTATGTGAAGAGAGGGAATGCAGTGTGATTCAGCTTTGGGTCTATAACTTTTTGCGAGGAATGGATGGGAGCGTTTCTTTTGTGTGATGAACAATGGAATTCTTAGAGGAATGAATGGGTCTTTGAGAGGTGATAGCTTAGAGAATGGAATGCTACATGGCTAGAGGAAGAATGGAATGCAACAAGTTAGATCAAACTTAGGACTTAATAATGAATTTATTCAAATTCGAGTTCATCTTGAAGTTTACCTAAAATTTCAGCGAACTTCAACAAGTTTATCTGTAATTGCTTGAAGTTTTGCGAATCTCGAACTTGAACCTTGAAATTCACCAAACCTGGTGACTTTGTGTACAATACATACTTTTTAAGTTTTTTCATTCTCATTCACAATGGTTTCAATTGTCAGAATACATTGTATGACATGGATTAAGAGGCAGTATATTTTATGGAACAAGAGATTCTGTTAGATGCACATGTTTTAAGTAGTTGTTTTTTTAACATTACTACTGCTAGTACCTTAGATGCTTAAGTTGAAGCTAGTCAGGTTGTTGCCAATTTGAGATATGGGTAAAATATGGAAGTGTGGCAAATTTATATTTGTTTTTGTATGATTCTATTAGTTTAGCCAATTATCATAAATGAATTACCACTTCTATCTATAATGAAACATCCAGGTGCCACAGTCAAGGGTGTAATTTGTCCAATCAGCCAACTTTCTCGCAAACATAGATTATGCACAAGATGCTGGAATTTATGGCTTAGAATAGAAGTATGCTAAACTCAATGCACAGATCCCTTTTAAATCAATACAAACTAAAATACAGTCATAAGGGAATAGGCCTAGTTTTTATTAATCATAATATAATACATGTACAGAATACAGTATGTGCTTGAAATTTGAATGCTCCAGTCAACTCTAAAGTCAACTTGCTAGTACTAACAAATTTTAAATCATTGGCTAATCTGATGCTAGTGGTTTCCATGCTATTTATTCCCTACACTGGATGATTGGCCAACGTCCTCAAACTCTTCAGTTCCCTACACATTGATTCATCATGTATTTTTTTCTCTTTAGTTTCACATAGTGATTCAGATTTGCCCCTTATAATGATTCATCTTCCCTCATGTGATCTTTGATCTTCCTTTAGTGTGCTAACTAACATGCACACTTGCTATGCTTCTCATGTGCATTTTCTATCATTCTTGTACTAATGCTATCATCCTCACTTTGCTTCACTCTTCATGAGCTTTAACTTCTACTCCTGAACTACCATGATTTTCTCTTGTCATGCCTGCACTTTAATTCTTGTTGTGCTTGGTTTCTGTCATGGACTTTGTTTGATCATGCTTTCTTCTCTTTGTTGCATTTGGTGCTTTTTCTGATGTCACAGTTTCCTCTTGTGCTTTCTTGGTGTGTTCCCATACTTAATATTTTCATGGATGCTCCATCACTGGGCTACTGGTCTCTTTTCACTGAAGATCATGTTAGTGGTCAAGGATAGCCTCTGGATATTTAAATAGTATGGACTTTCTCCCTGAATTTGATAGAAATTATTATGATTGAGTATTTGTTTCCTATTTTTCACCAGAAAGCCTATATTGTTGCTCTATATTGATGAATTTGGAATTTGACATGTCTTAAGATGCATGTAAAACATGTATCTGAAATTTACTGGTGTCTCCCACTGATAATGAAAAATTAAATCTAGGATATATCTTCATATTCCAGGGCTTGCAATAAGATTCATTTGGAATTGTAATTTGTTTTTATTATGGCGTAATTTAGAAAGAGATATAATGGTAGGTTTTATTGGATCATGGTCTAGTTTTCCATAAAGGAGAATCAACGATTTACAGAAGACAGTGATTTTGATTCAGCAAAATTTTAATAGTTAGATTGGATCATAGTGATGAAGAATCGGAAGAGGTACTCATCACTAAATCTCTTTGGTAAAAGTATTTGTAGTATTTTTATTAGCTTTAGTTGCAGGGAAAATTGTACATAGCTCTCAGATATTAGTTTATCATAAATACTAGTTACTCATAAGTTGTAATAGTAATAATTATGTAGTTCGTAGATTGATGTCTATCCTAAATTTGTTTGAATATCATCATTATCAAGCAATAACAACTTCTTAAAGGGTGCTAGCTCAATGGTAGAGTGCCTGCCTAATTATAGGCAGGAGGTTGGTGGTTTGATTCCTCCATGCCCTATCATAAATTTGTGACTACAAAAATGACTAAATTTGCATATATATGACTATTAGTAGCTTTCCCGTATCTTAGTGGTATTTAGCTTAGTCATTAATATGTTAACATCTAGTAGTTTATTTAATCATATATTTGGTCATTAATGGTTGCAATCAATGACTAAATCAGTGGCTAAATCAATGACTAACTCAGTGACTAAATCAATAACTAAATCCATGACTAAATCAATGACTAAATACATGACTAAATCATTAACTATCAATGACTAAAACAATGACTAAAACAATGACTAAATCATTGACTATCAATGACTAAATCATTGTCTATTAATGACTAAATCAATGACTACTAAGTCAAGCTATTAATGACTAGTGAAATATGACTAGCTATAAGATAGTGAAAATTTGCTACTATTAGTCACCAACTCAAAAATAGTTGTTTATAGCCTGATTTTAGTCATTGTTTTAGTCATTAATTTCTCATTTTCTACTAGTGTTGCAAAAGCACCCATTCTTTATTTTTTAAATTGAATTATAAAAATTATGATGTATTTTACTAAATAAATTATGGGAAGAATCGACCTTGTTACAGGTAAACTACAGATCCTGAACAATGACAGCTTACGAAGGGGATCATAACAGAAAAGGTGAAGAAAGAAAGATGGCTCATGAGAAGAAGGAAATTGGATGAAAACAGGAACACCGAGGATGGTGCTATTTTTAAGGGGGGGAGGATGTAATATCCCTCTTGCATACCCCTAAATACTTTGTAATTGTAAATGGTTATTGTACTTATTCTCATGAGGAGATCAAGGCCAAGGACCCACCAGAAACAAAACCTTGTGATCTATATGAGTTAATTACCCAATTCTTAAACTTACGATACTTAATACAATTGCCGCAACTTAACGACGGGAAACTAAACCCACTAGGGCTAAGGGAGAATGGTTAGGGAGCCACGATATAATATGTCCCCATTTCGTGACCGTAAATGGCAAAGCATAAGTGTAAATCCCTAGCCTCCCGCAAAAGTATAAGTGAATTTAATAACGTAATGGGACTGGAAAAACGCGTGCGACTAGAATGATAATGGTGGATGAAATCCGATAAGGAAATGGTAAAAAATTTAGTCAAGCCTTGGAGATTGAGGAAAGATGAGCAACTCCCTCAATGACCTAAAATCCTAGGTATCAACCTAGGATAAAGTAAGTCAAGAAGAGGCTAGTCTACTTCGGTTAGAAAAATAATGGATCATTATGATCCTCTTTTCTTAGAAGGAAACCAAATGTCTAACCTAATACTCATTACGGCCAGATATGATATTTACGGAAATATGGGTATAAGTTACCATGTAAAATCATAACAAGGATATAACTATTATATATATAATTATATGGGTTATATCTTAGATTATAAAGGTGTATGGACCTCTATATATATATATATATATATA
>LPNX010973171.1:71247-109372 GCA_001517045.1 Pseudotsuga menziesii
TTGGCGCATTAATGAGAAATTTAAGGGCATGCGAATTATTCCCGTAACAAGAAAATATTGTTAGATGTCTTAAAAAAAATTCAGACATTTGGAGGAATCATTGTGCAACTTGGCTCTTGACTAGCAAAGAGTGGGGAACAAATTAAATATGCCAACGGTTATCAAGCTGTGGGGAAACCCAATCTATGCATTTAAAAAGGGAAATCTCTGCACTTTGGAGGGGGAGGGGGAGGAGTACGCCTTTGGGGAGAAAAAATAATGTTGGATGGGATGATTTTCCATTTGTTCACTGGGAAAGTTGAATTGGGAATTGGGGTGAGAGCTCCATACCAATGTATTCAGTTGGAAGACCTTTGACATATGCAGGAAATTGTGTAGGTGCTTCTAGATTGGGGCTTGCACAGCCTCATATGAGTTACAGCTCCAAGAATTATATATCAAGGAGACTCGATGGGGATGAAGTATTTAACATGATTGTGTTTTCCTTCCCTTGCTGGTTGTTGACCGTCATCACTCATTTCATCCAGGTATGCACTCTTGAAATCATGTTATGGAGAGGGAAATGCACTATATGATTTCCAATTATCTATCTTGACCTTTAATATGCATAAATCAGATGTATTTATCACCTCTAGATGCATTTGACCCATATCTAGGTTTTGAATGTTATGTTTGGTAGAAAACAGGACCGCAGTGCAATAACAAATATATAGTTAAATTAATAAACAAGATGCAAAACACATTAAAAAATTACAGAGAGACATAGATATAATGTGGTTCACCCAAATGATGGGCTACGTCCACAAAGAAATTTCCAATCCTTTTATTACAGTCGACAAAGATGAAGGGATACACCCTGCAGTAAAACCACTGCACTTCCTCTTCACGCTCTCATAGTCTCTCTTCTAATACAATAAAATACCATACTCAGTCGTTTTAGAATGCTTTCTTTTATAGGGGAAATAAATACTAGGGTTAACCTAATACCACGAGTCTGCAAAACTGTTGGCCAACACACATCCCAAAAAATTTCTATCGGGGGCTCCACCCCTGAACCCCCGTTTCTCGGGGTTGCTACCCCTGAACCCCAAGGTAGGGGGAATGAGTGTACAGTACACCTGTGGTACAAACACAACTGAATAATATCTCTGGATCTGGAAGATTGGGCTCCAAAAACAACAAGTGTTTAGGTCATATGGTTCATATCTAAAGCGTATGGCTACGTTTAGGGTCTAAGGTATTTGCACAATGTTTCCCAAGACACCTGCGTGATCCCTAGTGGCTATATTATACTCTTTGCATTTTTTTTGCTGTGTGTTTATATCCTTCGCTTGGATGAATCTCGGTGGAAAAACTTGGATCCAGATCTCTGCTAAAAATATCAACCTCTCAATGCGTCAATCATCACATAGGAATTTTGTGTATGCTACTTTTTATTTCGTTGTATGGTTATATCCTCAACTTGGATGAATCTCGGCCTTAAAAATAGATCCAAAATCCCAATGACTGCATGTGCACATTTTCTCTGTGTGTTGAATGGAAGATTTTCCAATCTGAATGGATAACTTCTGGCTTGAGTGTTAAACAATATAGATATGAATGATAAAGACTGCCAGCATTCGATCTGGTTCAGAATGTTTGATGCCAACGAATCTGAAGGTTTGCACATGCTATCTGAACATGGATAACGAGACCCAAGGTGTACAATATGCGATTTACCTCAAACCTTGCATTCTGTTTTGGATTTATATCTGAATCCTTGAGTATAAATCCCAACGCATTTATCTGAACTTTAAAGCCAAGGATGCATTGGCTGTGGGAATCGAATCCTCTGCAACAATAACCTAAGCCTCATGCTATTTACATTTAAAAAAATAAATATACACTATAATCCATATATCCTGTGTGATGCAAATAAATATTTTTTCTGCATTTTGAGTTTAGAAATCAATCTAAACTCTCATGTCATTCATTGATGGGATCTCTAAATATATGTATCTTTAAACTACTTACCAAGCATAGATGTATTATAACTCGGGCTATGCTAACATCTTGGAACGCAAACATGACCCACGAATGAGAATTATGGAGTCAATAGAGGTTACGATTCTTCTTCCACTATGTTCTTTTCCTAGCTTTAAGGTTTCTAAATAATAGCTTAATTGACGGAAGTTCAAGGATGAATGCACTTCTCCTCTTAGATTATAAAGTGCTATGTATTTAGCATCACAAACACTATTATTTACAATGGATTGCTAAGTAATACTCTGTAAAAGTTATATCTGTTGTGTTTTGACGTAAATATTGCTCATTGCATGGGTGGGTGGTAACCACGGAATTGAGAAGTTGACTTTTATTTCTATACTCTTCCTAAGAGTTAGGGGAGTGAGATTTTAACAGAAGAGGCCCCTCTCATATATTTAAATATTATACAAACAATCTCAATGCATATATGGATGATGGTTCAATAAGTATAGGTTAGTTTGGAACTCAACATACTTTAGCCAAATGCTTGAGTTTCATTCTACATGAATAGAAAGCATGATTGAGCTATATGTTATTAAGGGTTTAATGGTCGAGTTCTTTATTAAATATAAAAATTGTGTATTTCTTGTCCCCAATGAAAAAGAAAGCTTGGATATAAGGCTGATATGTGATATAGAATATTATCTATGAAAGAGAGATTGAGGAGACAAATTGCAGCTAGTGTACTGTGGATTTGTAATCCTTTTGAAGAATAAAGTAATAAAAGATTCACAAATTTTGGTGGACATAACCCTTGGATAGGGTGAACAACGTATATTTGTTTTTTAATTGATAATGTGTTTTATTGATATTGTGTTATATTTGATATTGAGATACATATAATGCTTTCTATTTAAGTGAGAACTAAATTACTACTTTCTTAATGAATAAGATGATTTTCTTGATGTATAATTACATGAATGCAAACAAGGTTTGAATGCACTATGGAATAGCCATGACCTAATAAATAGTCTCTCAAAGTGTTTGCTATCTGGTATGAAACAATAAGAATGAGTCATAATAAGGAGTGTAGTATTTCCTAAAAGTAAAATTTGGATAGTCGGTATTACCTTAACGTATGCCTTAGTGGAGTTGTTACTTATAACTCACATGACCTTTTATTATTGATAAAAACATAAAGGTAGGAAATGGAAATGGGTTTAGATTTCGAGTTAAAGAATTTATATCCTGATTTTAAAAGCAAGTAATCAGTACTGTGCGTAATCTTCCTACCATGATGTTGATTGGTTAAAATGGTATTATGTGATTATACACTCCTAGGAGATTAACAAGGTTGTTCTTTTAGTTATAGTAAAAAGTACAAATTTACTCCATTTTTCCATAATTTACATGCAAAATTTCAGGTATGTTACACTTATGCCCAACACATCCAATTATCTTTTCATGTGTTCCAGAGCTTCTCTCTCAACACAAAGGTAAGTACTCATGTGCTCTATAGATTCTCTCTCAGCACAAATCAACAATCACTCAAGTGCTCCAGAGATCCTCGCTCAACACAAAACATCTCGTCAATCATGTGCTTCAGGGTCCATGCCCAACATAAACAAGCATATACATATATCATCAATAATTGTCTTACGCCCAATATATAAAACAAATCATCATGTTGATATGTAGTGGGGTCTTCGATCCAATATAAAAATAAAACATCAAGATAATCATCATAATCAATAGGCACATGCCTATAAGTGTTAGGTCCAAAATTCAGAATATTACACTAACTTTCTGTTACAACTTAAAAACTCCAATATTTCTTTTCTATGGAGCTCAAACAACTCTTTTCCCAATGGTTTTGTAAACAAGTCTGCAACCTGATTTTCTGATCTGCAAAATTCCACATTAATTTCATTGTTGTTTATCACTTCTTGAACAAAATGATATCTTGTATCAATGTGTTTACTTCTTTTATGAAAAAACATGATTTCTTGATAATGCAATAGCTGATTTATTTTCACAAAAAATTGGATTTGGTTCATTTTGTTCATGCTATAACTCAAAAAGAGTTCTTCTGATCCATACAGTTTGACATGTAGCTATTGTTGCTACAACATACTTTGCCTCAGCAGAGGACAATGTCACTATGGGTTGCTTCTTTGATGCCCATGTTGATGATCCAGATCCAAAATTGAATACATATCCAGATGTGCTCTTTCTATCATTAATAGAACCTGCAAAATCATTGTCAGTGTATCCAATCAACTTAAAATTTGAATTAGATGTATACTGGATACCAAAATTTGTTGTTCCAGCAATGTATCTTAAAATCCTCTTTCCAAGTTGCGAGTGGGTATTCTTTGGCGATTCCATAAACCTTGAAATCAAACTTACTGCAAACATTATATCAGGTCTTGTTGCAATTAAGTACATGAGACTTCCAACCAGTCTCTTATACAATGTTGGATCCACTTTTGACCCATCATCATCCTTACTGAGTTTTGTGCCAGTTGCAATTGGAGTTACAACAGGCTTACAATTTAGCATTTTGAATCTTTTCAATACATCATTTGCATATTTAGACTGAAATATAAAAATATCATCTTCATATTGAGTTACTTCAATACCAAGGAAATATTTCATCATTCCTAAATTAGTCATCTCAAATTTTGTTTTCATGGCTTTCTTGAACTCATCTATAGAAAGATCTTTGGTGAATATCAAATCATCCACATATAAACAAACAATCAATATTTTACCTTCTTGATTTACCTTTGTATACAACATTGTTTCACTTGGACTTCTGTTGAATCCTTCATTATTCAAGTACTCATCAATTCTATTGTACCAAACTCTAGGTTCCTGCTTCAATCCATACAATGCTTTCTTCAATCTATAGACCTTATATTCTTGTCCATCAACCTCATATCATGGAGGTTCTCTCACATAAACCTCTTCTTCTAAAGATCCATTAAAAAATGTAGACCTTACATCGATTTGATGTACATACAATTTATTATGAGCAGCAATAGCTAATACCATCATTACTGTATCAAGTCTGGCTGCAAGTGAAATGTCTCATTATAATCAATTCCATGTAGTTGACTAAACCCCTAAGCTACAAGTCGTGCCTTGTATTTTTCAACATCACCATCACCATTTAACTTAGTCTTATAAATCCATTTGACACCAATACAATTTTTATCTTTAGGAAAATATACAAGATCCCAAGTATTATTTCTTTCTATGGCATCAATTTCTTCATCCATTGCTTTTATCCAAACATCATTTTTAATAGCTTCATAAAACTCTACAGGATCACATGCTATAAATGAAAAATTTGAAAGTTGATCTACTTCTTAATTTTGCTCATACAATTCTCTTAAACTTCCAGTCTTCTGACCTCTGACTATATTTCTTAATGATGCTAATGTAGTATTTTATTCATCGCTTACCTCCAATCATGTTCATTTCCGTCCAAAAACATTTGATGGTTCACCATGTTCATGAGTTCTGGGCATTCTGGCAGGTGTTCTTACTGCTTGTGTATGTGGAGTTGACTTTCCTCTATGTGTTCCCTACTCATTTTCTTCATCTTCTGCGTGAGGTGTTACTGCTTCCTCACCAACTAATTTATCAATGCTCCCATCCCATGCTTCTTCTTCTTTAAACACCACATCTCTACTAATTACATACATCTTGGTGATGGGATTATAAAGTCTATATGCTTTAGAATCTTCCCTATATCCAACAAAAATACATTTCTGACTTCTGTCATCTAAATTTTTCTCATCTCTTCAAGTACATGTGCATAAGCTACTCAACCTAAAATTCTTAAATGAGATATGTTGCTACACTTACCACTCCAAGCTTGCTGAGGAACTTGATCCTTCACGCTTTTTGTTGGGCTTCTCTTCAGAATGTATACTGAACAAGTAACAACATCTCCCCAATATTCATTTGAAATATGCTTCTCCTTCATCATACGTCGAGCCATGTTCATAATTGTTTGATTCTTCCTTTCTGCTACATTATTTTGTTGTGGAGTGTAGCATGCAGTAAACTACCTTTTAATTCCATGATATTTACAAAATTCCATAAATTCATTTGACATATACTCACCTCATTTATCTGATCTCAAGACTTTAATAAATTTGTTACTCTCTTTTTCAGCCATAGCTTTAAAACTTTTAAACACATCAAATGCTTGAGATTTCTGTTTAAACAAATACACCCAAGTTTTTCAACTTTAATCATCAATGAAAGATATAAAATAAATATTACCAATCAAAGAAGGTGTTTGCATCGGTCCACACAAATTTGTGTGTACCAGCTCCAATGGTACTGTTGCTATGTATGAGACTCCAAAAATAAAATTGTCTCTTTGATGTTTTCCCAATACGCAAATCTTACATGAGCCCATTGGCTACTTAATACTGCGAAATCCTTTTACCATGTTCTTCTTCTATAGCAAACCTAAACCGCCAAAATGTAAATGGACATATCTCAAATTCCATAACCATGATTGATCTAAACTCTTAGTTTTATAAGCATTCAAAGAGTTAATCAAATCATTTCTGATAGTCAACAAAAACATTCTATTCTTTGTCATCTCTACTTTGGCAATCAACTGTTTACTTGGGTATTTATCATAAATAGTGCATACCTTGTTCTTAAAGAACACTGTGTATTCTTTCTCCGGCAATTGTCCAACACTCAATAAATTACACATTAAACCAGGAACGTAATAAACATCATGAATTGTTCTTTTTTCACCATTTTTTGCATACACAACAATCACACCTTTACCATTAACTTTTACCTTACAGTCATTACCCAACTTTACTTCAGACTAAATACTTGTATCTAGACTTGAAAATAATTCCTTATTTCCAGTCATGTGGTTGCTACATGCGTTGTCCAAAAACCATATATCTTTTAAACTTTCCTAGGTGACATTACAAGTCAAAAACATAGGTTTCTCTTCGTTTTCAGTCTCCTCTGTCATGTGTGTAGACAACTTACTAGCATCTATTTGCTTCTTCCAACACTTGTTAGCAAAATGCCCAAATTTCTTATAATAAAAACATTGAACTTTAGATTTATCATACCTCTAATTTCCTCACTGTTATACTTTGCTGCTAGTCCCCCTTACGCTAGGATTATTTTGTTGTAACTTCTCTTCATTTTCAGAATCATTTCTGCTGTCACTATGACCAGCACTTGGTCACCTTGTTGATTTTCCATCTTCCCTTGTCAACCTCTTTAATGTTCTGTTGGGAAGCTGAGGAGTAATGGCTGCTGGTGGTTGAGGCATTTAATGCCTTTGGGAGTGGGGTGGCAGGACTGTTAGTCCTTTTCCCACCTACCCACTTCACCCACGTCTGCCCATTCTTCTCCCTCACGCAATCTTCCCTGGCCTGTTCACTCTCACCACGATTTTGTTTTTGGATCCTCCTCACGCACAGGCTTTGGGTGGTTTTGGTCTCAGGCAGACATTTTCTTGGCTCCACTAGTTGCTGAGCACCCACACACTGCAATTTCGCGTCCTGGATGTTGATTGTTCATCCACGGACAAAAACGGAGCTGTTTTTCCTCACGCAGGGCCTCCATTGTCTGTTCTTTTCCTTGCTGGGTCGGATTGTTTACCCATGCACAGGTATTATTCTGTTTGGGGCGCACATAGTGAGCTGAGAGCCGTGCTCTTGCATCCACGACTGACTGTGAAGGGCCATTCACGTTTTTGGCTGTCTCACAAATTATTTGGGTCGTTTTTTTTCCCTGCTGTAAGTTGTGCTCACTGGTAGATTTCGGGGTTGTAGTATTCCCCATGTTGTGAATGTATTTGTTGTTACGTTTGGGGGCCGTTGTAAATTCGAGTGAGAGTCATTTTGGCCATGATAGGGCCAAGAATGACTCAGGAATTCATTTTCCCTGTTTAAGCTGTGACAGCTAAGTAATTGTCTGAGTGCAATGGTTAGTCTTCGGACTGTGCTGGCTTGGCTTGTTTGTTGAAATCCTGTAAAACCCAGTTGTGTTGGTTTGTTGTTTATGTCCCCTAGGCTATGTGTAAGCCTGTAATTGACCCTTATCCTTGAGGGATCATGCCCAGCTCGGGGGTGGCAGTGTGCTGAGAGATTGATGAGCACGCTGGCCTATGGTTGGGTGGAACGTTGCAGCGACGTAGCTGGTTGCGGGTGAATTCTTCATCAAAATATAAGTGCTGCTGTTTACTTCATCTCTGTAATTTATACTGATGTTAAATGCTGGAATTTATATGTTTGCTTCTGCTGATTGTTTGAAGGACTGTGCATCCTTGTATGGTGAATTACGCCTGTTGTTTGAGTTTTAATTTTCAGCATTGATCTCCTCTGATTTATCTTCATGGGCTGTTTGCCCGGTTGTGTTGATGTTCGTTGCGTCCTCTTCGCTGAGTGAGGGACGGGGACGTGACAGTATGGTATCAGAGCGAAGGTTGCAACAATGGGCCTCTATGGGCCAAGAAGGTGCAGTGACAGAAGGTAGAATTACCTTCTCTGTCCAGCAGAACAACAGTGAGCAGACGAACTCAGAAAAATGGTCTAAGTGTTGAGCAGTCGGATCATTGGAGAAGTGGACTTCCATTGTTGCGGAAGGATTGGTGAAGTCTCCCATTCGTCGTTGCAGACGGCGAAGTGATTCCGCATCCGATGTGAGAGTCATCCGATTGCCGACGAAGAAGAAATTTTGGAAATTTAAAAATTTGGCTAAGTGTTGGAGAAATCGGAAGGGAGAGTTGTCCGACGTCCGACGTTACGAGAGTCTGCCGACGTTCGACTAAAAAGTGGTTCTAAGTGCCAAATCGGAAGAGCTGGAGAAGTGGACGTTCGCCATTGCGGACGAACTGGTGAATTTTTCCATCCGCTGTTGCGGACGGTGAAGCGATTCCACGTCCGATATGAAATTCATCCGACCTCCGATGCCGGAACCATTTGGGGAAAGCCGTGAAAATTGTCTAAGTGTCCGCCGGAAGAAGAAATGGTCCGAGCTTCCGCCGTTGTGGAAGGGTTGGAGAAGTAGAGCTTCCGCCATTGCGGAAGAGTTAGAAGTCCTCCCAGCCGTCGTTGCGGAATCCGAAGGCATTTGCTGGCCGATCAAAAAGATTGCCAACGCTGCAAGAGAAAGTGCGCCGGTCGGAAGAGGGGAAGAAGTTCCTGTCCGCCGTTGCGGAAGGTTTCGTGAAGTGGCCCGTCAGCCGCCGTTGCAGGAGAAAAATCATTCAGGCTTCCGATGTCATAGGTCAGCCGACGCCCGACGTCGATATTTGTCCAAGAAAAGAGCAGATGTCGGAAGGTTTGGAGCTTCCGGGGAGCCGACGTTGCAGAAGGTTGGAGCTTCCGAGGAGCCGACGTTACGGAAGGGTGGAGCTTCCGAGGAGCCGACTCTGCGGCTGCGAGATTGGTTTGAGAGCCGAATCAGCGGATGGGGTAAGGGTCTCGAGAGCCGATTTTGCGGCTGTTTTTCAGTGAATTTCAGGGCTAAAAAGGAGAAAAATGGCGGCGATCTAATGCGCCAAACTGCGCGAAAATCATAGTTTTACAAAAAAAAAAAAAAATGAGGGCGCTGCCCTCGACCCGTCGAAGCCACAAGGGGGCAAGCCCCCTTGACCCCCCATTGTCCCTTGAGACAGTCGTTCTTGTGAGAAGGAAAATCCTGTGTTTTGGGAACGAGTTCGAATCAGAGGGATTTCACAAAGGGCAAAAGGGATGCCGAAAATGCAGCTACCAAAATGGCTCTAAGATCATTGGAAGAATGTGGAAATTCTACATTGCAGTGGTGTAATGAAAATGCAAGGATTTGGTGAAAGTCTTCGTTCTTAGAAGTGGTGTGGTTTTCACATCCGAGGTCGGAATGACACATGTGAACAGGCGTTGGAAAGCTTATCCAGTGGAGAACAAGGGTAAGTGACCAGAATTTAAGCATGGAGCAAAAAATTGCTAATGAGGGCCGCTGTTGTCAATTGGACAAATCTAGGCAGTAGCATGCCCAGGGGCAGCAAGGACTATGAAGTCAACCAGCTGCTGTGTGGAAAAGGAGTTCCATGCCAGGATGAAAGACTTGAAAAGGGAAGTTTTTATTAAAAACCCTATCTCACTAACTATGTTACATTCCCTAAGTTTATACTAGAAATGCATGAGGATATGTATCGCATGCATAGGATATTGCATGTTGGTAAGAATATTGGGAATTATATATTTATAATGAACCACTAATGATAATCATTGTTTTGATTTTGGCATTAGTGGCAAAACCAATGATGACATGGACCTAGCCAAGTATGTTGTTGATGCTGAGAAATGTGACCAGCAACCCTATGAAGAAAGGGGTAAGGCAATGGGTCCATAACAAAAGTTGGTGAGCAAACTCTGCAATCTCCCGCAAGGACCAACCAAATTGGTCATGGAAAGGGTGTAAGTACGACCCATGCAGGTAAGAGTCGCTTATGACAGATTCCATGGAATGGTAAAGGTAATAGACCTCATACCATGTGGATGTTGGAATGTGTCATGCCTAGATATGTTGATGATATTGATTATAGTAATGCATCCTATATGAATTATTCATGGTTGGACCATGCACAGTATATTGAATGCAAGATAGCATGAATGGATAGGCATTGGAAATATTTTGTGGACCCGGTAGTTATGCAATGGATGTATGCCTATGAAGGGTGTGAATGACTGACTGCATAAGTGTAGGTGAAATGTTGTGATGTATGGCATAAATGCATTGAGATGAGTGCATGTGAAATTATGGATAACTAACAGCTGAAATGATGAATTAATGATAATTCTGGAACTGTTTCAAAGGCTGTTATGAATGCAGAATAGTCATGATCAATTGGCCGCCAGAAATGCTCTATTGAAGAGCAGGGTGGTACAAATGATACGCCTGTGAAGTAAGGAGTATCTAACCACTTCATTTAAATTGCATGAATGCTGTGACTATACCTTGCAATGTTAGCATAATAATGATTGCATGAAGTAAATGAGTTTGGTATATATTGATGTGACTAACAGTTGGAAGTATTTGAATTTTATAAATTCTGAAAATACTTCGAAGATGGTTGTAGCAATGAGAATTTATATGCATCTAGGCTTACCAGGTGATTGGTTGATTGAAACTCATGTTTCAGGTAGATTACTTCGAGCATGGAATTGAGAGGTAAGATCCTGACCAATGCCAGAATCTACCATATGATATGCATAATAGGTTGTTAAAATTCGAATTGTGAATTTCGGATTTGAGAAATTGCTGACAACCACTAGTCACTATTGGCTTGCATAAGCTTGTGTTTGGATGTTTGAAGCTTATGTTTCAGGTAGATTATTCCAAGAATGGCATTGAGAGGTAAGACCCTGACCAATGCCAGAATCTACCACATGAAAGAGGTTGTTAGGATTCGAATTGTGAATTTCGGATTTGAGGAATTGCTGACAACCACTAGCCACTGTTGGCTTGCATAAGATTGTGTTTGGTTGAAATTCATGTTTCAAGTAGATTATTTCGATCATGGCAGTGAGAGGTAATACCCTGACCAATGCCAAAATCTACCATTTATGAGAAGAAGTCTCATGGTTGTGAAAGTGGTTGATATGCATAATGGGTTGTTAAATTTGAGTTGTGAATTTCGAATTTAAGAAAGTGCTAACGACTACTAATCATTGTTGGCTTGTATGAGATTGTGTCAGGAGGGACACATGGTAAGTGGGTATTCATAAAATTATAATGGGCATAGTAATGCTGCTTACAAGAAACCCACAATTGAGCAAGTCAATTTCTGTAGTAGATAGAATCGCAAATCCTTATTGAATTTGATTACTAATGTCATTGCTTGGTTATGGAACAATTAATTTGGATTGTAGTATCAGGTAATGATTGACTGTTTGGCTATTTGATGAATGTGTCAGGGGTACACACTGCAGGAAGACCATGTGTGATGGCCTACAGAAGCCAAACTTCATGGGAAGGTTTTCCCTTATCTTGGAAACAGGTTTCGGGTGAAACGCCATTGGACATTTTGAAATGTCTCATCTACACTGCATGTTTGGTAATGACATGAGTGAGATGGTATGGGCTACGTCAGTGAGACATGTGTGAATATGAAACGTAAAAAGGAAGCAGGGATGGGGGCTTGGTTTGCTTAAACTTGGTGATTGGAATCCGCACAGACAGAGCTAGAGGGATGACTTTCTTCTCCACAACCCCGGGATAGCACTGGAAGGGAATGCAGGGCCTGAGGGACTAAGTAGCAGAGAAGGCAATGATTCCTTGTGTTGGGTGTGTGTGGGTGTCCTAGAAGTCAGGCTAGTTCTGGTGTAGGTGTTCCTAGCTCTGCAGCGAGCTCACTAGCTTTAGCATTCAGCCTTTCCCAACTCCTTGACGGTGCCTAACAGATACAAAGGCATACTGCGACGGCAAATGGATAAGTGTTCTGTAACCATTGCTTTGAATATGCATGTTTAATTATTAAATTACCATATGCAGAACATGTTTGATTTATTTCCATGATGACCGATTGCTTGAGTATGAATAGGGCCTGCATGGCACACACCGGGAATGGGTGCACACTTTTCCGATGTCGAGTCATGAAAGGGTTTTCAATATTGATTACACTCTGGGGAGTGGACGCACTCCTGGTGTCTCAATACTTGATAGTGAATGATATGAAATGTGATTATAGTTTTTGAAGCGATGACGCTGATGAGTTTGCTTGTATTGCTTGTGTTGCTTGTGTTGACAGGCTAAAGGTAAAGGTAAATGGTTGATATAAGTGTATGTTGATATAAGTGTATGTTGGTATAAGTGTATGTTGATATAAGTGTATGGTTGGTATAAGTGTATGTGTCATTGTTGACATAAGTGTATGATGGGCTGTGATATGCCTAAGGATCCATAGTAGATCCTAGACTTGGAAATGGTCATGATAAAATTCCAAGCCCAGTTGACATGATTGTGTACTCGTTGGACATTAATTATTTGATGTTGTGGAGCAGTCGGCGTACTGACCTAACATCTGAGTCCATAGGCGATCCCAAGGCTTGCAAAGCGAAGCAGGATCCTGTGGACGAACGAGGAAACGTACAATACAGATAAGTATTGGATTATTTTGCTTATGAATATACATGTGTATATGATTTGGTTACGATGTTTTAAGCTCTTGCTTAGAAATAAAACTAATGAGAATAAACTAAACATGTGAATCTATTCAATGTTTGGATATAGGTGTCGCTGGAAGCGAGGACTATGAGAGCATCCTAGAGGTGCATGTGGACATGTGACTGTCCTGGAAAGCTCGGGATGAGCGGTAATGAAAAGGTGCTAGTAGGACAAGGGAGTCCTAGCAGCCGAGACAAACCATGTGGAGAGACTCCATGGTTTAGAGGTCTAGAATAGACCGAAGACACTAAGTGTCATGACCAAGAGAGATTGGTCCAGCATTCACGGTGAAGTGAAAGAGGCTGAGAGCATGAATAGCCACTGCGATGGTGTGGGTTCCAGGATGGAACAAAACAAAGAGGGGAAAAACTCTTACTGCTATCTCTTGCCTTTTGATTATATATGTGTGTGTGTGTGTGTGTGTGTGTGTGTGTGTGTGTTTATGCATTATGAAAACAAAGGATTGTTGAATGCATGTATGATTGAGAATGAAATGTGTGTATTTGCTTAAAGCAAAATTTTTGAATGCTGGAATAGTTAATTCCCTGCCCAGGAATGGACATGAATGAGCTCATGTGCCTGTTGGGGAAAGGCATGAAAATTATGAAAGTTTCCTTAATGGAACTTGAACTGTCATGCCAAATGGGTAATTAACTAACTGATTTTAATGCCTATACTATGCTTGGTCTGATAAACTTTCAATGGTGCATTTCACAGGTGAGAAAAGTGAAACCAGGTGGTGCACGTTGATCATGGCAGCAGATCAAAAGTTGCTGGACTTGGCTGGAAGTCTCCTTCAAATGATTGCCAAGACCCAAGAGAATCTTGGGGAGATGCTCAAGATACAGAGAAGGCAGAATGAGATGATCCACCAGATTTTGCAAGACTCTATTGGTTTGCAAAGGGAGGTGAAAAGCCTTCTGGGAGAAATCGGCAAAGGAAAGGAAGGTGGATCAGCAATGGGACAATTGTCCAAGCGACCCGATAAGAAACGGTCCAGGCATGAAGACTCAAAGGAAATTGAGCAGGTAAAGATGAAGCAGCCAGTGAAATGCTAGAGATGCGGAGGACATCATTTACGTCGGGACTGTCCAATGAGGGAACATGATGAAGGCAATAGCCGCAAAGTTCCTAGACTTCGGGATCAGCTAGAAGCTGAGAACTAGCAGGAAAATTCCATGGAAGCCAAGAGGCTTTGTCTTGAACGTTCAAAGTAAATGATTGAACGTGGGGCAGATCTGCAAATTTTGAAATTTTGATGTGCAGTGGTATATGTATTGTATATACGTAATGGAACACCGAGGACGGTGTTATTCCAAGGGGGAGGGGAATGTAATGTCCTCGGTTTCGACCCCGTTTGCATGATGTATATATTGTAATTAATCGTGGTGAGGAGCTCAAGGCAAAATCCCCACCATCGATTTGGTTGTGTATGTTTCGGCAATGGGAATAATTGCCGATGGTATGTCATGCTATCCGGCACATTTTAATGTGGCATCATGTAAACACGCATATCAATTAAAACTAAAACCACAACCAGCTACGGCAATGCAATGTTGAATGAAAAGGGCATGGTTCCAAAGGATAAGGGGTGGGGGATGTCAAACCTTGGTTATGGGGGAAAAACCCAAGTTTGGTCACCTTGTTGATTTTCCATCTTCCCTTGTCAACCTCTTTAATGTTCTGTTGGGCAGCTGAGGAGTAATGGCTGCTGGTGGTTGAGGCATTTAATGCCTTTGGGAGTGGGGTGGCAGGACTGTCAGTCCTTTTCCCACCTGCCCACTTCACCCACATCTTCCCATTCTTCTCCCTCACGCACTCTTCCCTGGCCTGTTCACTCTCACCACGATTTTGTTTTTGGATCCTCCTCACGCACAGGATTTGTGCGGTTTTGGTCTCAGGCAGACATTTTCTTGGCTCCACTAGTTGCTGAGCACCCACACACTGCAATTTCGTGTCCTGGCTGTTGATTGTTCATCCACGGACAAAAACGGAGCTGTTTTTCCTCACGCAAGGCCTCCATTGTCTGTTCTTTTCCTTGCTGGGTCGGATTGTTTACCCACGCACAGGTATTCTTCTGTTTGGGGCGCACATAGTGAGCTGAGAGCCGTGCTCTTGCATCCACGACTGACTGTGAAGGGCCATTCACATTTTTGGTTGTCTCACAGATTATTTGGGTCGTTTTTTTTCCCTGCTGTAAGTTGTGCTCACTGGTAGATTTCGGGGCTGTAGTCTTCCCCATGTTGTGAATGTATTTGCTGTTACATTTGGGGGCTGTTGTAAATTCGAGTGAGAGTCATTTTGGCCACGATAGGGCCAAGAATGACTCAGGAATTCATTTTCCCTGTTTAAGCTGTGACAGCTAAGTAATTGTCTGAGTGCAATGGCTAGTCTTCGGACTGTGCTGGCTTGGCTTGTCTGTTGAAAGCCTGTGAAACCCAGTTGTGTTGGTTTGTTGTTTATGTCCCCTAGGATATGTGTAAGCCTGTAATTGACCCTTATCCTTGAGGGATCATGCCCAGCTCGGGGGTGGCAGTGTGCTGAGAGATTGATGAGCACGCTGGACTATGGTTGGGTGGAACGTTGCAGCGACGTAGCTGGTTGCGGGTGAATTCTTCGTCAAAAGATAAGTGCTACTATTTACTTCATATCTGTAATTTATACTGATGTTAAATGCTGGAATGTCTATGTTTGCTTCCGCTGATTGTTTGAAGGACTGTGCATCCTTGTATGGTGAATTACGCCTGTTGTTTGAGTTTTATTTTTCAGCATTGATCTCCTGTGATTTATCTTCATGGGTTGTTTTCCTGGTTGTGTTGATGTTCGTCGTGTCCTCTTCGCTGAGTGAGGGACGGGGACGTGACACTCAGCATTTGACAAATCCAACTCAGTTGCTTGATCAGCTGGTTCAGGATATCCATTCATAACAAACTCCCAAAGATCCTAAGCACATAGGATATTTCTCATTTTAATAAACCATGTGTTGTAATTTCTTTCATTCAACACAGGAATTTGTGACTTCACTACACTGCTGTTAGTAGCCATTTCAATTAATTTCAAAAAAAAATGAGCAATAAAACTCAACCAAGCTTTTAGACACGAAAGAAAACTTAACCACGCTCTGATACCACTATGGGGAAGGAAGGGGAGTGTTTCTCTTCACTAACAACTTAAAATACAACTTACAGAAAAGTTGTACTTTGTTGGCTGTGACTCATTGACAGAGCTCACAAAACTCAAATTATCACCTACATGAGTGTCGCAGCTGACTGTTACAACTGACGGTACTTTCTATATAATGTTCCAACTAGCTGTTATAGCTAAGAGTGATTAACATGCTTAATTTAGCTAGCTGTGACTGCTGACAGTTACTCACAGGTCTGTCACAGCTCACTCGCAACTCTATATTTTTCAATGATTCGATGACCCCTGCATTCTTAAACTTATCAAAAATATTCTACTGAATTAATAAACAACATTCACACAAATAAAACTCCAGCTACTACAGCAAACTGACATTAAAAAAATCAAATTGAGTTTTTCAAAAACAGAGTAAAACACATGAAATTACAAAATAAAATTCAACTGTGCATTAATCTATATCTCTGTCTATCCAAACATGTTTACAAGCTGGGTATATATAGTATTTCATCTAAGTCGGCCAATAAGTGCTAATTGGCCCATCTATTATACAAAAACAAGATTCTCTGTAAATAATTTACTGTTTGTTACAGTCTGATAGATTTGAGAAGTGTGCTGGCCCTTCAAATTTTTTGGATGTGCTTTGCTAGCACTATTCTGTTGCAGCAAAATGACTTTCGACAATTTAAATAATCTGTTGTTTGTCAGGTAGTGTGACAGTGAGGCGGTTTGCGACTCTTCAAAGTTCTCACAGTTGCAATTCTGGGCGGTGATGCCTTTTTAGAACTCCGACGGTTGATGTGGCCTCTTCAACGTTTCAGCAGGCTGGGTGGTGGAGTAATTAATTAGTTTCCAACATCTGAGTCAGTTTTTTTAATTAGCGAGACTAAAGGTTATAGTGAGAGGATAAGTGATTTGAATAACATTGTGATAGGTAATAGTATTCTTGGTATTTTATTGTTTGGATATCTACGTCATACTTTTCTATAGGCTACTATCATTGGCATTCAATTTATACAGTGGATGTTGTACAGTAATGTAAAGGCCTTTAAATATACTGAATAAATTTTATTAAATACCATAAAGACATGATGTTGTTCGACTTTCTATTAGTTTTATAATGGTCGTCAAATCATTAAGTGCTTTTAAAGTGATGTTTAATAATTATCATGAATATTGTGGTAGAAAAGAAATCCTTTAAAAAGGCCGTAGAGAATGGCGTAAGCGTTTTTTTATTTGTTGTTTAATCATTCTCACTCTCGGTCATTGCTAGAATTTGACGGGAAAAATGACTGTCATGGCGCATTTTGACCGTCAAATATAGTTAAAAGTTTTAGTAGACTGTTTTTTTTTAAGGGTAAATTTATCATTTAAACGTATTTTTGAAGGGCAATAAAATTTTCAAAACGTCCTTATATTACTACTATTTTTGAAGGGAAACAAAATACTCAAAAGCTCATTATAAATTACTACTAGTAAATTAGTAATATTAATACTTTTATCTTATTATTATATAAAATTATACTTTCCAAATTCCAGCCACACTTTCAGTTTCAAGTTTAACTAAAAAGAAAAATATTTAGTATTATTTCCATCATCCATGCTTTTCTATTTTGTAGGTTTTTTTTTCCCTGAAAGCAAAAAAAAATCATTTAACAATGATTTTTCTATTTTTATTATTATTGTAATTAGCATCTACATAGTACAAATTCCAATGCTCAATGCTCATCTAAATGATTTTAAAGTTGGAAGTGGAACTTGGAAGGGTGGAGCTGGAGTTTGGAAGCCCTTGGAGTTGGAGAGTGGACACTAGAGTCTGGACTCTAGACACAGATTCTTGGAAACATTATCAAGATTCAAAGGTATTGCTTGCAGAATTATTTTGATTTAGATTTAAAGATGTATTTAAAAATCTATTGATTTGTTTAAAATCTACTATGTTTACTATGATTTTCTGTATAAATATTTAAACTCCATACTCAATGAAAGATTCAATGTGTCTTGACTAATTTTAGTGGCATATTATCTCTAAATCAAATTTCTTTAAAAACTACCGAGTGCAAAGTGAAAACGCTCTTTCTGGGAGTGCAGAGTGTCGACCGTAACATCACCAGCATCCAACACTCTTTCCCACTCCAAAAATTCCATGGTCTTTTCCCAATATGGATCTCAGTAGCGAACGCTTAGACGTGTATCCAATAGAGAACTCCTTTTTGTGAAGAGGTTGGAAGCTCTCCAACATCTCTGAAGAGACCAAGTAAATCAAATGCTTCATCATATTTTTGAAAGCGTTGTGAAGTGAAAATGTGTGGATATTGCACACATTGCCTTTCAATGCTTGTTTAATCTCATAGGGAACATGGTCTTCGGTAAAGATTCCATAGGCACCAAGCTTGATCTGTTTTGATATGTTCTAGGTTTCTTTTATAATTACAGGTTGCCATCATTTTTAGATTGTACAAGTTACAAGTTTACAACTTGTAAATAACTTCGATTTTGGTATAAAGCTATTTCATGTATGTCAAGCTCAAAAATATTATAGAGATAAATTATTTAATATTAGTTTTAATTTTAAAAAACAAATACCATCACAAGCGTGTATGCTAACAACTTAGATAAACTTCATATATCGAAGAAGCTAGCTAGAATAGCTTGGAAATTATCGCTATGATAAACGAAAGCCATAATATCTTAGCACTTAATCAAGAAACACTAACCAACATCGCAATGGCATTAAAGTTTGAAATGATAAAAAATACATTCATAAGGTATACAAAGTTACTAGTACAAAGTCATAAGCATTTATATATTTAAATGATTATATTTTCACTATTTCTCATGTTAAGTTGAACTAAAGTTGTAAATAATAAAAAATTAACAAATATTAATTATTGGAGGGTAAACTTTTTTTTAGCAAACCTTCATTATTGAAAGGTAGATTTTTTTTTATCAAACCTTCATTGTTGAAGGGTAAAATTTTAAACAACGTTTTATGAAGAGCAATATAAAATGTCAAAACCTTAAAAAAAAAATTTGACAGGTAGAATAAAAACCAAATTCCAGCAGTGCTCTAGGTGGATGATATCTTTACAATTATGTAAATAGATTTAAAATGAAAATCTTTAAAAAAAAATATTCTCATCTATGTGGAAGAGATTTTTCTAATTATGTGAATAAATTTAAAATAAAAATCATGAAATAGAAAACGAATTAAAGAATAAATACATTTTTAATAAATTTTAATTTTAATTTGAAAGTAGTTATAATATTAATGATTTTGTAATGTTTATAATTCCATAATTTATGGAAGTTATAACATTATGATTTTTTTTAATTATTGCATCACACAAACAAAAAGATTAAAATAAATCCAGAGCTATGTGGGCCACAAGCTTTAATCTTTTTTTGTCCACAACTATCCTTGTCTCGGAGATAATGTGACCTAGATACGGTATCTGTGGTTTGTAAAAATCACATATACTAAACTTAACGTGAACCTGGTGTTCTCTCCACACTTATAGTACTATGCGAAGGTGTTCTTCGTTGTCTTATTTATTCTTTGAATAAACCAGTATGTCATCTATAAAGACTAAGATGAACTTATCGAGATACCTACTGAATATGTTGTTCATCATACACTTAAAGTTTGCGGGTGCATTGGTTAACCCGAACGACATCACTACAAACTCGTAGTGCCTGTACCTTGTATGAAAGGCAGTTTTGTGAATATCCTCGTCGTGAATCCATACCTAATGGTACCTAGATCGTAGGTCAATCTTTGAAAATATTTTGGATCCTCCCACCTAATCGAACAAGTCATCGATCTTGGGGAGTGGGTGACGGTTCTTGATAGTCATTTTGTTCAACTGACGGTAATCAATGCACATTCGCATCGTACTGTCTTTCTTCTTTACGAACAGTATCTGTGCTCCCAAGGAGACACACTGGGTCAGATATACCCTTTCTCTATCGACTCCTACAACTGTAGTTTGAGTTCTACCAACTCAGGTGCACTCATGCAGTAAGGGCTTTGGAGGCTGGAACTGATCTTGGGGTCAGCTCGATGGAAAATTCTAGGTCTTGTTTCGGAGGTAACCCAGGGATTTCCTTGGGAAACACATCCTTGAATTCTTCAATAACTAGGAATTCTTCTATGCATTGTTCCCTATTAGATTCTATGTCTCGGATGTTCACTGCAAACAACTTGCAACCTTTCCTAATACATTTCTTCACTGGAAAGGTAGATATCTGTCTTACAGAAACTTTCTTTGGAATGCCCTAAACCTTCACTTGGTTCCCTTGGCTATCAGTACATAAGATAGGTTTGTGCAAACAATCGAGCATGACATGGTGCTGTTTCAGCCAGTCCATGCCGATAAGTACATCGTATGATCCTAAAGGTAGGATTTTTAGGTTTACTTTCATAGGAAAACCATTTAGGTTTACCTCACATTCTTTACTTTTGTAGAAAAACCATTCCATTTTGTACTTGTGGCTAACTGAACCAGCCAAGGTTTATCATGTTTTACTTTGCCTAGTTTGCATATATCAATATTTTTTGGTGAAACATAGCTCTGGCAAGGCCACCGGGATCGATAAGTATTGAAATAGAAGTGTTCAAGATCTTACCTTCCATCTCAACCATTGTAGCTTGATGATCTGCCTATCAGCCATCCAATGCTGCATAGATCCACGGTGTTCCAGCTATGTCCTCAGTAGTTGGCTCTTCTTGTAAGTTAAACAAGACCCCACTGGTCTTGTTCTTACAATCTTGGGCATAATGAGGCCCGCTGCATTTACATCACTTGATTTGTAGCAGGGTAGCATTGGCTCCACTTGCTACTGGTTTGTTAATATTAGCAGCTGGTACATAAATCTTTGTACCATATTTACTAAAGTTCTTGTTCGCTTGAAAGCTATTATTCTGCTTTCTGTGGTTGTGGGTTGGACCCAGGTTTGTAGTTATCAGACAAGTTCTTATACTTGTCTTGGTTTCAGTTCATGTTCTCCTGCCTCAGCTATCTATGCCCATAACAAATCCTATCTTTGTGCAGCATCATATCCAAATTCTTAGGCATGTCGAACTCAATCCTATCCTAAAAGCTGGGAGGGAGACATCCTAGGAACTGCTAGATCTTTACCTTTTCTTCTTTGATGTATGGTACATAATACAACAGATCTAGAAATTTGTTAATAAACACATCCATAGTCATGGATCCCATGCGTAGTTCGTGAAATTCTTTCACTTTTAGCTCAAAGAAACTTTTTGACATATATTTTTCTTGGAAACTCTTTCAGAAAGTATCCAAATGTATTTCCTACAACTCATCTTTCTTGGTGTGTTTTTAATCCCTCCACCATCTTGGTTTCTTACCATTTAAGTTATAGATGGCAAGCTGAGCCTTCATGTCACTTGAATAGTTATGAACCTGGAAATACTCACTCATTCCCAGCAGCCACTCTTTAGCCTTTTTCCCATTGTTTACTTCACCTTCATAGGTCGAGGCTCTTATTTTTCGAAACTCCTCCTAAAGACTGCCATTTCTTCTTTGCTTCTTTCTTTAGGGAGAAAGAGAGTCATCACTAGAAGGACTATGATGATCTCCTTTCAGTGCTTCTGGGGTCTGTTCCTAAGTTTTCTCCTTCCCTTGGGCTGCTGGACCATTTATGGTATGGTTCTCTTTTGGAACTGTTTGTGGACTAGGTAGGTTTACCCCGCGGGCTGCCTCCCATCATATTTTTTAGTAATGATTCGTTTATAGCTTGATGTTCTTTTCTTTCATTCAGGGTATCTTCTTTAACACTTCACAGTTATGCTTCAAGATCATGTATAGTCTTCAAAATATCAGAATTTAGCTCCACCACCAGTTCTCCTTCTAGGGTGGGGGTGTTCATTCTACCTTGCCAACTGTTATCTCCCTGAGTGCTCATAATTTGAACTGTTCCTGTAAAAATTCCTGTAACTGTAAAAAAATTTAGCAACAGGAAAAATTTCTGTTAGAAACTGAAATTTAATATTATACTTTATTTTCTCCGCGGTGATTACTTGGTGCACCCATAGGTCTCTTAGTATTGAAACTGGGCTCTGATACCACTTGTAATGTCCCCAAAAATCGATTTTTTTTTTTTATAGGCTAGTAAAAACTACCTAGACAAAACATTATTCACTTGTATAACTATATCGTACACTTCATATACCACTATTTACTCGTAAGTTGTTATTATGTTCTATCATTTACTTTCAGTCCTTATTATTAATGTTGTTTACTTACGATGTTGTATTGTTGTTTACTGCTTAGTCTTATGTTTATACATTTGTCGTGTATGTGTCGTTACTGGATTTAATTTCTTTGTCCTTTCAGCATAGTCACACTTGTTATTTATGAATTCCTAACTTAACTTTGTTTGTGGAAACAAAGTGAGCGGAGTGTTGGGACTCGTTCTCCCATGACAGTTTGAGAGGTAAAGGTTTTTACTTGTTTGTAGGCTTACTTAGTTGTCGAAACTAATGCCCCTATTTTATTTCATATGTAGTTCATACTTTGCGACAGGGTCTTGTTTAAAGAGTACGAAAAGTCTTGATCCTAAAGAACAACTGCTGGTTGACTTTGGTTCTTTGCCGACTCAAAAATATAACCAAATAAAACACTATTCTAGTCAATTTAGCTATCACTGCTAGATTTCATGTACGCTACTTATGCTTCATTATGGTTTTATATTTCGTTGTTTATATCTTAGTATGTTTTACATTCTATGTTTATTTTATTGTAGACTACTAACATCTCCTATGTTTTCTTAATTGTAGGTTATTATCTTGGCTTAAAAACATACCTTTGATTTTTATGAGGGTTAAATGTTAACATGGCATATTACATATGCCATGTTCATTTAGCATTAAGCTTAGGAAAATTTGCATTGTATTAAGTTAAGGCTTTTAAGTCTATGGTTTATATATTATTATGTTTTAAGCCTTGTGGCCTCACTTAGGACTAGCGCATACCATACTTGGACTTTGCACTAACTTTAAGCATGTAATGTATTCAACCTTGTGGAAAGTTTTGGGGTGGCAAATATATCATAAGGTTGAAACATATGTTAAAGGGTTTTAACTCTTGCATGGCAATAGAGACCAGTATTATTTTGACGTTACCAAACTATGGCTTAGTGGGTTTTGGCTTTGGTGGTGTAAACTAGCTAGTGCCATTAATGCACCTTGGTTTTCATGGCAGCCGTCACTTACACTTGGCTCACGATGGTTTGGTCATTTTTCTTGTCATTTGGGGTTTTGTCTTGGGTCTGCATAGGGGGAAGAATGGAGGCGACCTTCAGACCTAGAAAGTGAGATTTGATTTGGATTTCATGCCTGCATTTTCGTTTGGTTTTGAAGCCTTCATCGTTGCCATACTTCTAACTCGTGGTGTCATTATTTAGTTGCAGGTGTCGAGGGATGGTGAGGAAGAGCAGCATAGCTCAGGCTCTGTCATGGGTTTGACTATGAGCAAAGTGCAAGGTAATTCATGCCAACAAGATTACGCTTGTTGTCTCTCAGCCTTTCTGCATTGTGTTTCATCATTTGATGTTGGGGTTTGAATTCGCCTTTGAGATTTCTAATGAAAAAACTTGGGTTTTTAAATTAATGGTGTGGGTTTTGGCTGTGGAGCAAAATCGCATTTATCACAGGCTCTGTGTATTTAATTTTTGGATTATGTAAATTATCAAAGGGTTGGGAATTTTGAGCTATGGGCTACACCATTGTTTGCAATGGTGCCATAGCCCATTAGCACGCCTGTGTTGACTTTGACTACGGTGATGGCATTATTGTGCATAATGTCAAGACCATGCGTTTTATGAGAAGGTCATGGTTTTTATGCTTAATTTGTGTGTAGATGGAATGTATGCTACGTTAATGGTTCATTATGAAGGTTTATGAACATGCATATGCATTCGTTGTGGTCTGTGTGTTGAGTATTTATATTTGGTTGAATGGTTAATAGCATGGGTTAAAGGCCATGCCGCATATGGCTTGAGCCTTTCCCTTAGTGGTTGCGATAGCTCTAATGTATTTCATTATTGTTTGTACTTTGTTGATTAGCTTGTGGGGTGACTTCGTTAACAGAGTTAGTTTGTTATTAAATCCATACTGTGTATTTTTATTTGGTAACTCGTGGCTTGGGTGAATGCTGGGAAGATTCAGATGGTTTTTCACTGTTATGATTTCTTGGGTTTAATATATAATCTGGATTATATAAATATGCTAGGGTGCAAGCCCATAGTGGCCTTCGTCACTATGGTTAGACTTTTAAACAGGGAGTTGATGTAATATTTGTAATATTTGTAATATTATGTTAGAAAAATAATGGATCATTATGATCCTGTTTTCTTAGAAGGAAACCAAATGTCTAACATAATACTGATTATGGCTACATACGAGCTTTACAGAAATACAGGTATAAGTTAGCATGTAAAAATCATAACAATGATATAGCTATTATATATATAATTATATGGGATATATCTTAGATTCTAAAGGTGTATGGACCTATATGTAAATATATATAATAACAATTATCATTACAGTGATGGATAATTGGACTTGGGACAAGTAATGGGGATTTGGCACATTAATGAGAAATTTAAGGGCATGACTTCTTGGAGGAAATCATGGGAATTATTCCCATAACAAGAAAATATTGTCAAATGTTTTAAAAAAAAATTCAGACATTTGGAGGAATCATTGTGCCACTTGGATCCTGGTTAGCTAAGAGGGGGAAACAAATTAAATATTCCAACAACTATCAAGCTGTAGGGAAACCCAATCTCTGCATTTAAAAAGGGAAATCTTTGCACTTTGGAGGGGGAGGAGGAGGAGTACGCCTTTGGGGATAAAAAGTAATGTTGGATGGGACGATTTTTCATTTGTTCACTAAGAAAGTGGAATTGGGAATTGGGGCGGAAGCTCCATACCAACGTATTCAGTTGGAATACCTTTGGCATATGCAGGAAATCATGTAGGTGCTTCGAGATTAGGGCTTGTGTTATAGCTCCAAGAATTATATATCAAGGAGACTCGATGGGGATGAGGTATTTAACATGATTGTGTTTTCCTTCCCTTGCTGGTTGTTGGTCGTAATCACTCATTTCATCCAGGTATGCACTCTTGAAATTGTGTTTTGGAGAGGGAAATGCACTATATGATTTCCCATTATCTATCTTGACCTTTCATATGCATAAATCAAATGTATTGATCACCTCTAGACGCGTTCGACCCGTATCTAGGTTTGGAGTGTTATGTGTTTAGGGAATATGGTTCATATCTAAAGGGTATGGCTACATTTAGGGTCTAAGGTATTTCTACAACGTTTTCCAACACACCTGCATGATCCCTAGTGGCTATATTATACTCTTTGCATTTTTTTTGCTCTTTGTTTATATCCTTCGCTTGGATGAATCTTGGTGGAAAAACTCAGATCCAGATCTCTACTAAAAATATTAACCTCTCAATGCGTCGATCATCACAAAGGAATTTTGTGTCTACTTCTTTGTATTTCATTGTATGGTTATATCCTCAGCTTGGATGAATCTCGACATTAAACATAGATCCAGAACCTTAATGACTACATGTGCACGTTTTCTCTGTGTGTTGAATGGAAGATTTTCCAATATGAATGGATAAATTCTAGCTTGAGTGTTAAACAATATAGATATGAATGATAAAGACTAACAATGTTCGATCTAGTTGGGAATGTTTGATGCCAGCGAATCTGAAGGTTTCTGCATGCTATCCAAACATGGATAACGAGACCCAGGGTGTACAATATGTGATTTACGTCAAACCTTCCATTCTATTTTGGATTTATATCTAAATCCTTGAGCATAAATCCCAGCACATTTCTCTGAACTTTAAAAGCAAGGATGCATTGGCTGTGGGAATCAAATCCTCTGCAACGATAACCGAAGCCTCATGCTAGTTATGTTTTAAAATATAAATATACACTATAATCCATATATCCTATGTGATGGAAATAAATCTTTTGTCTACATTTTGAGTTTAGAAATAAATCTAAACTCTCCTGCCATTCATCGATGGGACCTCTAAATATATATATCTCTAAACTGCTTACCAAGCATAGATGTATTATAGCACGGGCTATGCTAACATCTTGGAACATAAATATGACCCATGGATGAGATTTATGGAGTCAATAGAGGTTATGATTCTTCTCCCACTATGTTCTTTTCCAAGCTTTAAGGTTTCTAAATAATAGCTCGATTGAAGGAAGTTCAAGGCTAAACGCACTTCTCCTCTTAGATTATAAAGTGCTATGCATTTAGCATCACGGTCACTCTTATTTACAATGGATTTCTAGGTAATAGTCTATAAAAGTTATATCTGTTGTGTTTTGACTTAAATATTGCTCACTTCCTAGGTGGGTGGTAACCATGGAATTGAGAAGTTGAATTTTATTTTTATACTCTTCCTAAGAGTTAGGGAGTGATATTTTAAGAGAAGAGGCCCCTCTCATTTATTTAAATATTATACAAACAATCTCAATGCATATATGGATAATGGTTCAATAAGTATAGGTTGGTTTGGAACTCAACATACTTTAGCCAAATGCTTGAGTTTCGTTCTATGTTAATAGAGAGAATGATTGAGCTATATGTTATTAAGGGTTTAATGGTTGAGTTCTTTAGTAAATATAAAAATTGTGTATTTCTTGTCCCCGATGAAAAAGAAGGGATGACTATAAGGCTGATATGTGATACAAAATATTCTCTATGAAAGAGAGATTGAGGAGACAAATTGCAGCTAGTGTACTACGGATTTGTAATCTTCCTGAAGAATAAAGTAATAAAAGATTCACAAATTTTGGTGGACGTAACCCTTGGATAGGGTGAACCACGTATATCTGTGTTTTAATTGATAATGTTTTTTATTGAGATTGTGTTTTGTTTGATATTGAGATACATATAATGCTTTCTATTTAAGTGATACTAAATTACTACTTGCTTAATGAATAAGCCGATTTTCTTGATGTATAATTACATGAATGCAAACAAGGTTTGAATGTTCTAAGGAATAGCCATGACCTGATAAATGGTCTCTCAAAGTGTTTGCTATCTGGTATGAAACAATAAGAATGGGTCAAAATAGGTATTGTAGTATTTCCTAAACGTAAAATTTGGATAGTCGGTATCACCTTAACATACGCCTTAATGGAGTTGTTACTTATAACTCACATGACCTTTTATTATTGATAAAAACATAAAGGTAGGGAATGGAAATGGGTTTAGATTTCCAGTTAAAGAATTTATATCCCAATTTTAAAAGCAAGTAATCAGTATTGTGTGTAATCTTCCTACCATGATGTTGATTGGTTAAAATGGTATTATGTGATTATACACTCTTAGGAGATTAACAGGGTTGTTCTTTTGGTTATAGTAAAAAGTAAAAATTTACTCCATTTTTCCAGAATTTACATGCGAAATTTTAGGTATGTTACATATGGTATTAGAACCGAAGTGACAACACTCGGGCCTATTTGGGCTCAACATGAAGTTAGAAAGCACTCAGGCCTATTTTGATGTTAAGACTAACCAATAAAATGATTTTTGTGATGCATAGAAATGATGGACGAGGGAGCAGTAACTAAAGAGGATAAAGAAAAGGAATATCATGACAAGTTAATTGTTCAAATGGAGACAAAAGAACTCTAGTGTTACCAGCTTCCCATCTATGGTCATCTCCAAGGACGAAGAACTAGGTGCATAGGAGGTATTCAAGGTCCAATTAAGTCAAAAATAGTAATTGTTTCAGCCTCTTTTCAACACAAAAATTGGGCATTAAAGCAGCAATGAGTACGGTTATAAGACCATAAATCTAACAAAAAGGGTGGAGGAGCAATGGGGATTGAAGGGAAGTTGAGGGATGGGAATATACATTGCTGGGCTTGAGTCATGTATCATACTGCTGGGCCCCAAGGTGGCCTTTGACATTGGGCGTTGTCCTTCCAGAGTTGTTGCTCAAGACGTCCTATTCATTTCCCATGCTCGTATGGATCACATTCAAGTATATGCCAACGTTCCTAAATGTGTCGAAAACTCCATGGTAAGAAAAATCATAGTTGAATGCTATTCACTTGAATTTTGGTAGAAAACTAATCTTAGGTAAGGACTGGTTTATGTACAGGCCTTGGTAAATTCCTTTTGAGGTCAGTTCATATTTTTGTTTGTGCTTTTAGACAATTTGACAATTTGTTCTTGTCATTATTCCTCATATGGATCACATTCAAGTATACGCTAACATTCCTAAATGTGTCGAAAACTCCATGGTAAGAAAAAATCATAGTTGAATGCTATTCACTTGAATTTTGGCAGCAGACTAGTCGTAGGTAATGGCTAGTTTATGTACAAGCGTTGGTAAATTCCTTTTGAGGTCGGTTCATATTTATGTTTGTACTTTTAGACAATTTGATAACTACTCTAGTTTTATGGTAAACATGCTAGTTGTGCTAGTCGTGGTTGCCCTGATAACGGGTTTTTCTGATGATGTTTTATACATAGTATGATATAATGAAAGGAAAAATTCCTGTAAAAGGAAACATAATGTTAGGAATTTTCTATGGTTTCATTTCCAATGTGATCTGTCGTACCTATATAGCATGAGTTTTAAAGGGACGAGGATAGTTTCAATTATCTGGAATAGATACCCATCAAGCCTGGTGCATTAGTTGAGAAAAGTATGCTCTTTGCAGTGAAACCCCTCAGGGTATGATTCTTGGAGCACATACAAAAAGTGAAAGAGATAGAGAAAATGGTCTGGTTCAAATCACAATGGAGCAACTAACCAAAATTGGCATGAATAACAAGCGGGGTAACTGTGCCCATTGAACGATTTGATTACAAGCATTGGTTCAGGATTATGCAGGTGGAGTTGGTGAAATCTCTAAGATGACATCAAATCTACATGAGGGTTGATTTAGAATAAATAGTATGCTAAAACCTACGGTTACCCTTAATGAACACTATTCATTTTTTTCCTTCTTATAACCTTAATGAACACTATTCATTTTGTCTTAACACGTATGTATTCGTAGCTTGCTCCAACCTATTAAAAAGATGTTTTACTTAACTTATATTAGCTCCATTGAGAAGTATATTGTTACCTCTAAAAGACACTAATAGGCAAATAGTAAGATATAGCAATTGGAATTTCTATGTCCCTAGTTTTCCACTCATAACTATTGTGTAAAGTTGGAATGTCCCTTCACCCGTAATTATCCAAAGATGAATGAGTAAAGAGGTCTAGGGATATTAGTAATTGAAAATGATAAGTGAAGGAATGGTGTATAAAGTTATGTGTTAACAATGCAGGAGTATGCTAGGAACACTATCAATCGAAATTGACTCTAGTAAACATATTCACTGGCCCAAATAATAAAGTTAAGAATGGGTGATGTTTTAACTTGTTATATATTGTTAGATTTTGAAGTTTCTAAGAATGAAGGAGTAACTATGGATTATGTCATTATGCACTGACATTTCATTTTTTTACGAGGTGTATGACCGTTGTCATAATCAACGTACATTCTGGAATATAAATTCACTTGCATAAACAAGTTGTGCTCAATTGCTCAAAAATGAGTAAGGATTTACTTTTGGATGGCTTACAGGTTTGTATGAATCATGAATTATGGTAGAGGTACAAATCACTACAACTTATGAAAGGTTGATGATTAAATTTATTTAATGATTGTTTATCGATTGATGTTAATTATATTTTAACTAACCATGAAGCCGATTCACGAATCAGGGCAATGACAATGAAATCATGTTAAGCACCAAGTGTGTGTGCCACAAAAGTCAAGTGTTGTAATTAACATTAAATGCAAACAAGGAAAAATATATGCCATGGGAGCAAAATGGTGTTAGGAAAATGATTGTCGTGTGAGCACATTGGTGTTAGGAAAATGAAGTGGCGGGACAATTGATTATCTAAATCTACCTCTTTTTTTTCGGGACTCAAGTTGGAGCGAGGTGGAAAAGGAATTCCGAGACTCAAGCAAGGAGGCTTGAGGGGAATCATGATAGAGTTATGATATCAATATTAATACCTAGACAAAGCTCGACATGTGGAAGAGAGGACGTTGTTTGATGTCATTGAGGAGAAAAATTTTGACCAGCCGTCAAAAGGGAGAGTAACCTCAGATATAGTCGTAAGTCCACACAGGAATTGGAAAAGAACTCAAGGGAGAGTTTGAAAAAAATAACGAATGAAAGATGTGATAACAAGTTGTCCAAGTAACTATATTGTCACATGTTTTAATGGGTAAATGAAAAGAAAACCTTAGTAGGAAAAGGACCCTCAAAGGCAGGGAGAGATGAGGAATTTAAAAGGGTTCTGATTGAAAATGATGTTATTTTATGAATGAAAGAAAACATTTTGAAGACTAGTTAAGTATCCAAAATGTTGGAGATAAAATATTTCCTCCCAAAAGATAAGTAAATATGGATTACTTATGAATCAATTACTTCATTGAAAAGTAATTATGCAAATAAGAACTAGAAGATGCTCCATAAATTGTGGTGTTGCACAAGGACCCATTGTTTTTGTTTTAAATTGAATTATAAAAATTATGATGTATTTTACTAAATAAATTATGGGAAGACCCAACCTTGTTATAGGAAAACTATAGATCCTGAACAATGACGGCTTACGAAGGGCATCATAACAGAAAAGGCGAAGCAAGAAAGATGGCTCATGAGAAGAAGGAAATTGGCTGAAAACAGGAACACCAAGGATGGTGCTATTTTTAAGGGGGGAAGGATGTAATATCCCAATTGCATACCCCTAAATACTTTGTAATTGTAAATGGTTATTGTACTTGTTCTGGTGAGGAGATCAAGGCCAAGGCCCCACCAGAAACAAAACCTTGTGATCTATATGAGTTAATTACCCAAGTGGTAAACTTAGGATACTTAAGACAATTGCCGCAAATTAATGACGGGAAACTAAACCCACTAGGGCTAAGGGTGAATGGTTAGGAAGCCATGATATAATATCTCCCCATTTTGCGACTGTAAATGGCAAAGCATAAGTGTAAAACCCTATCCTCCCGCAAAAGTATAAGTGAATTTAATAACCCGAAGGGACTGGGAAAACGTGTGTGACTAGAATGATAATGGTGGACGAAATCCACTAAGGAAATGGTAAAAATTTTATTCAAGCATTGGGGACTGAGAAAAGATGAGAAACACCCTCAACGACCTAAACTCCTAGGTATCAACCTAGGATAAAGTAAGTCAAGAAGAGGCTAGTATACTTCGGTTAGAAAAATAATGGATCATTATGATCCTATTTTTTTGGAAGGAAACCAGATGTCTAACCTAATAGTCATTACGGCTAGATACAAGCTTTATGGAAATACAGGTATAAGTTACCATGTAAAATCATAACCAGGATATAACTATTATATACATAATTATATGGGTTATATATTAGATTATAAAGGTGTATGGACCTATATATATATATATATATATATATATATATATATATAATAACAATTATCATTACGTTGATGGATAATTGGACTTGGGACAAGCAATCGGGATTTGGCGCACTAATGAGAAATTTAAGGGCATGGCTTCCTTGAGGAAATCATGGGAATTATTCCTGTAACAAGAAAATATTGTCATATGTCTTAAAAAAAATCAGACATTTAGAGGAATCATTGTGCCACTTGGCTCCTGGCTAGCAAAGAGGGGGGAACAAATTAAATATGCCAACGACTATCAAGCTGTGGGGAAACACAATCTATGCATTTAAAAAGAGAAATATCTGCACTTTGTAGGGGGAGGGGGAGGAGTATGCCTTTGGGGAGAAAAAATAATGTTGGATGGGACGATTTTCCATTTTTTTGCTAGGAAAGTCAAATTGGGAATTGGGGTGGGAGCTCCATACCAATGTATTCAGTTGGAAGACCTTTGAAATATGCAGGAAATCGTGTAGGTGCTTCTAGATCAGGGCTTGCGCGTCCTGATATGAGTTACAGCTCCAAGAATTATATATCGAGGATACTCGATGGGGATGAAGTATTTAACATGATTTCTTTTTCCTACCCTTACTGGTTGTTGGCCGTCATCACTCATTTCATCCAGGTATGCACTCTTGAAATCATGTTATGGAGAGGGAAATGCACTATATGATTTCCCATTATCTATATTGACCTTTCATATGCATAAATCAGATGTATTGATCACCTTTAGATGTGTTCGACCCGTATCTAGGTTTGGAGTGTTATGTGTGTTAGAAAATAGGACTACAACACAATAACAAATATACAGTTAAATCAATAAACAAGATGCAAAAACACATTAAAACATTACAGAGAGACACATATATAATGTGGTTCACCCAAACGATGGGCTACGTCCACAAAAAAATTATCAGTCCTTTTATTACAGTCCATAAAGATGAAGGGATACACCCTAAAACAAAATCATTGCACTTCTTCTTCATGCTCTCACAGTCTCTCTTCCAACACAGTACAATACTATACTCTGTAGTTTTACAAAGCTTTCTTTTATAGCGAAAATACAATGGGAAAATTATAGGGTTAACCAAATACCATGCGTTCGCAAAACTGTTGGCTAACACACATCCCAAAAAAATTCTCTCAGGGGCTTCGCCCCCAAACCCTTGTTTCTCAGGGGCATTGCCCCCAAACCCCCCTTTTCGGGGCGCTTCCCTTAACCCCAAGGCAAGGGGAATGAGTGTACAGTACACATGGGATACAACACAACTGAATAATATCTCTGGATCTAGAAGGTTAGGCTCCACAAACAACAATGTGTTTAGGGCATATGGTTCATATCTAAAGGGTATGGCTACGTTTAGGGTCTAAGTTATTTGCAAAACATTTCCAACGACACCTACATGATCCCTAGTGGCTATATTATACTCTTTGCATTTTTTTTGCTGTGTGTTTATATCCTTCACTTGGATGAATCTTGGTGGAAAACTAGGATCCAGATCTCTGCTAAAAATATTAACCTCTCAATGCATCAATCATCACATAGGAATTTTGTGTCTACTGCTTTTTATTTTGTTGTATGGTTATATCCTCATCTTTGATGAATCTCGGCCTTAAACATAGATCCAGAATCCCAATGACTGCATGTGCACATTTTCTCTGTGTGTTGAATGGAATATTTTCCAATTTGAATGGATAACTTCTAGCTTGAGTGTTAAATAGTATAGATATGAATGATAAAGACTGCCAGTGTTCGATCTGGTTGGGAATGTTTGATGCCAACGAATCTGAAGGTTTTCGCATGCTATTCGAACATGGATAACAAGACCCATTGTGTACAATATGCGATTTACCTCAAACCTTGCATTCTGTTTTGGATTTATATCTGAATCCTTGAGCATAAATCCTAGTGCATTTATCTGAACTTTAAAACCAAGGATGCATTGGCTGTGGGAATCGAATCCTCTACAATGATAACCTAAGCCTCATGATATTTACATTTAAAAAAATAAATATACACTATAATCCATATATCCTGTGTGATGCAAATAAATATTTTTTCTGCATTTTGAGTTTAGAAATCAATCTAAAATCTCATGCCATTCATTGATGGGATCTCTAAATATATATATCTCTAAACTACTTACCTAGCATAGATGTATTATAGCGTGGGCTATGCTAACATCTTGGAACACAAACGTGACCAACGAATGAGATTTATAGAGTCAATAGGGGTTACGATTCTTCTTCCACTATGTTCTTTTCCTAGCTTTAAGGTTTCTAAATAATAGCTTGATTGACAGAAGTTCAAGTCTGAACGCGCTTCTCCTCTTAGATTATAAAGTGCTATGCATTTAGCATCACAGATACTATTATTTACAATGGATTGCTAGGTAATACTCTGTAAAAGTTATATCTATTGTGTTTTGACTTAAATATTGCTCATTGCGTGGGTGGGTGGTAACCACAGAAGTGAGAAGATGACTTTATTTTTATACTCTTCCTAAGAGTTAGGGGAGTGATATTTTAAGAGAAGAGACCCCTCTCATTTATTTAAATAATATACAAACAATCTCAATGCATATATGGATGATGGTTCAATAAGTATAGGTTAGTTTGGAACTCAAGATACTTTAGCCAAATGCTTGAGTTTCATTCTACGTGAATAGAGAGCATGATTGAGCTATATGTTATTAAGGGTTTAATGGTTGAGATCTTTATTAAATATAAAAATTGTGTATTTCATGTCCCCGATGAAAAAGAATGGCTGGCTATAAGGATGATATATGATATAAAATATTATCTATGAAAGAGAGATTGAGGAGACAATTTGCAGCTTGTGTACTGTGGATTTGTAATCTTCTTGAAGAATAAAGTAATAAAATATTCACAAATTTTGGTAGACATAACCCTTGGATAGGGTGAACCATGTATATTTGTGTTTTAATTGATAATGTGTTTTATTGAGATTGTGTTTTGTTTGATATTGAGATACATATAATGCTTTCTATTTAAGTGAGAACTAAATTACTACTTGCTTAATAAATAAGATGATTTTCTTGATGTATAATTACATGAATGCAAACAAGGTTTGAATGCACTATGGAATAGCCATGACCTAATAAATAGTCTCTCAAAGTGTTTGCTATCTGGTATGAAACAATAAGAATGAGTCATAATAAGGAGTGTAGTATTTCCTAAAAGTAAAATTTGGATAGTCGGTATAGCCTTAACGTATGCCTTAGTGGAGTTGTTACTTATAACTCACATGAACTTTTATTATTGGTAAAAACATAAAGGTAGGAAATGGAAATGGGTTTAGATTTTGAGTTAACGAATTTATATCCAAATTTTAAAAGCAAGTAATCTGTATTGTGCGCAATCTTCCTACCATGATGTTGATTGGTTAAAATGGTATTATGTGATTATACACTCTTAGGAGATTAACATGGTTGTTCTTTTGGTTATAGTAAAAAGTAAAAATATACTCCATTTTTCCAGAATTTACATGCAAAATTTCAGGTATGTTACACTTATGCCCAACACATCCAATTATCTTTTCATGTGTTCCAAACCTTCTCTCTCAACACAAAGGTAAGTACTCATGTGATCTAGAGATTCTCTCTCAACACAAATCACCAATCACTCAAGTGCTCCAGATATCCTCGCTTAGCACAAAACATCTCATCAATCATGTGCTTTAGGGTCCATGCCCAACACAAACAAGAATATACATATATCATCAATAATTGTCTTATACCCAATATATAAAACAAATCATCATGTTCATATGTAGTGGGGTCTTTGACCCAATATAAAAATAAAACAACAATATAATCATCATAATCAATAGGCACATGCGTATAAGTGTTAGGTCCAAAATTTGGAATATTACACTAACTTTCTATTACAACTTAAAAACTCCAATATTTTTTCTATGGAGCTCAAAGAAGTCTTTTCCCAATGGTTTTGTAAACAACTCTGCGAACTGATTTTTTGATCTGCAAAATTCCACATTAATTTCATTGTTGTTTATCACTTCTCGAACAAAATGATATCTTGTATCAATGTGTTCACTTCTTTTATGAAAAAACATGATTTCTTGATAGTGCAATAGTTGATTTATTATCACAGAAAATTGGAGTTGGTTCATTTTGTTCATGCTGTAACTCAGAAAGAGTTCTTCTCATCCATACCGTTTGACATGTAGCTATTGTTGCTGCAACATACTCTGCCTCAGCATAGGACAATGTCACTATGGGTTGCTTCTTTGATTCCCATGCTAATGATCCAGATCCAAAACTGAATACATATCCATATGTGCTCTTTCTATCATCAATAGAACCTACAAAATTAGTGTCAGTGTATCCAATCAACTTAAAATTTGAATTAGATGTATACTGGATACCAAAATTTGTTGTTCCAGCAATGTATCTTAAAATCCTCTTTCCAACTTGCGAGTGGGTATTCTTTAGAGATTTCATAAACCTTGAAATCAAACTTACTACAAACATTATATTTGTAACACCCCGTTTTGACATTTCTACCTGAACTACTATTATATGTTGTATTTGTTTGATTGTGAGACCTCGTCGGTTTGATGACACTGTGGACATATGGTTCTATTATTTTTCTGATATATATGTGTGTGTGTGATGATAGTATTATGGTCGGTAGTCATGTTTAGATATGTATCATGTGTTAATTATGTCAAATATATGGAAATTACTGAATGATGGGTACATGGATACCGTTACAGATATATGTTGAAATAATGAATGTTATGCCAGGTGCATGGCGAATGAATGATTTTATTGTTGTCATGTTATGATGAGATATATGTATACATATCGAGGATTATGCATGATATCCTATATTGTATGTCAAGGGCTGACTTACAGGTTGAAACGGCTAAGTGATAGCTAGATCCTATGAGGTGGGAGGGCCTCGGGGACATGGACTTCGAAAGATAAAATGGTATGCGAGTGATGCATTATTTACTTTTGCATGGTTATTATGCTGTTTATTATTATGTATGTTATGACATGGGTGGGGTAGAGTTCCAGGAAACTCAACCGCCCAGATCGGTTATACGATGACAGACTGAGTACAAGTGCAACACTGTTGTTATGTCGAGTAGACATAGTCCCTTGTTCCATTAGGGGGGGTGGAGGCTTTACCCACCGTTTATCCCCGAAACCCAGAGTCATGGGAGGGCTGTGTTATGGCGCGCTCCCCAAGGTGTGTGATGATGATTGGTGGTTTCCTGCTGGGGAAGCTTGGTCGATGTGGTCGACACTTCCGCTTACGGGTTCTAGCTGGAACCGGTCATGACTTGACATTCCAGGGTAGTCCAGCAGAGGACAGGATAGGATGTGGAAGTTAGTAATGATGTAGGTAGATAGATGTAGCATGAAGTAGGGGTGAAAACAAGATCTAACTATAGGTGTGTAAAACCCTTGGTTAGTATGTGTCGTAAATCAGTGATGTATGAATTGTCGTAACATGGATTTCAGTAAGCTAATGGATCATACCTTGTAAACTATGCTAAAACATGTGTTGGTAAATAAAAAGTTCCTTGATTATGATTGATGTATGTGAATTATTACTTTTAGTGTACTTACGTGAGGAATGTAAGCAGTAGCTACGCTTACATAACTCGCCTACATATTATGAATTACATGAAATATTGTTGAGTAATAATGTCAATTAGTGTCGCTTAATATTAATTACTGTCGTTTAGTAATTAACTATTGTTGATCAATGTTAATAATGTCGATTAAAGTTAATAATGATAATTGGGGTTAATAATGTTGATTAATGGTTAATTATTGTCCATTAATAATTAATTATGGTTGAATAATAAACAAAGCAATGGTTAACCTAGGTAGTGACTAATGCAATTGATTCGAATCCTTGATTGATTGTTAATGAGTTTAATTAGCCAGGACTAAGGGTTGAAATGTAACTACAAGGTTAAATAAGTTGATAGTAACTATGTGTTAATGATGTGTTAATGATGTTAATTAATTTTAACACGACTATGCTTATCTTTAGTAATGATTGTTAATTAGCTAATTACAAACTAAGGTGTAATTAAAATGGAAATAGGTATATGAGTCGATTAAATCATAGTGAATTTTATTTAATTAATATGATTACACTTTGATAATGTTATGATTTACATTGATAGGATTATTGTTCATAATTGATAAATTGAATTAGTGAATTTATAATTAAAGGGAATTTACATATTATAAATATTAGAA